>JBBHAA010003916.1:0-2500 GCA_037953035.1 Aquarana catesbeiana
TCACTCCCTTAGAAAATGGCATGATCGTGCCCTTTCTTCGGTGCGCATGCGCCGATGACGTAGGCTCAAGCGTATATGGTAAATATCTCCTAAACCGTGCAGGTTTAGGAGATATTTCCAGTACCTACAGGTAAGCCTCATTATAGGCTTACCTGTAGGTACAAGTGGTGTAAACTAGGTTAACAACCACTTTAATGTCACCCAAGTCTTAGTCCGTAGGGTTCAATATTGAGTTGGCTCCGCCCTTTGCAGCTATAACATCTTCACCTCTTCTGGGAAGGCTGTCCACAAGGTTTAGGAGTGTCCGTAAAGCTGGCCTGAATTGAACATTAAGAAAACGAAGATCATGGCAACCAGTGCCATCACTCCTTGGCAAATAGAAGGAGGGGAAGAAATGGAAACAGTGACAGATTTCATCTTCCTAGCCTCCAAGATAACGGCAGACGGTGACTGTAGCCATGGGATTAAGACGCTTGCTTCTTGGGAGGAAAGCCATGGCAAGCCTAGACAACGTTTTTAAAAGCAGAGACATCACCCTACCGACAAATCTGGGTTCCCCGGGCAGCACACGACCCGGTTTCTCTCAGGTCGGCATCATGCATTGTCATGGTGGCAGACAGGGCGGCCGCCAGCACTATAACCACCGATGACGCTCTAGGGCCAGAATGGGCGGCATGGTTTATTACTACGGTAATGGCTGCCGGCTTGCCTGATCTAAAGCATGACTGATCCAGGGCAGGTGGTATCCAGGGCCACTTCTAACATTCAGGAGAAGACAGAAGACCAACCTCCTCCAGACCACCTCCCATTCTCTGCCACATCGCTGGAGACGATAGGTAGGGCTTTGATGTGAACAGGGGACTAAGAGATGGGGGGGGGGTCTCTCTGTGACTGGGGTCTCTAGAATGGGTAAGGGTGGCTCTCATGTATTGGGGGGGGGGGAATGTGTAACATGAAGGGGGGCTATGTAAAGATATTTTGTTAAGGTGGTTGTGTGCAATGTCCTAGGCTCGGGTTCTGTCAGGGCTGGGCTCATCCCTTCCTTCTCTGAGCTGGCCGGTCAGCTGTCAGATAATTGCCAGCTCCTATCTCTCTCCACAGTTACTCATCTGTTGATGATCCTGCTCGTCAGTCCTGCCTACTTAAGCCGTCCAGTCCAGAGGATCTCTGCCTTCGCCTTGGTCAACATCACAGAGACTATCTCCTGCGTTCCTGTTTAAAGACTGGCTTTGCTGACATCCCTTCTGGCTCCAGATCCTGCTTGTTGTTCCACTACATTGATCCCTGACTTCTGGCTTGGCTGACTATCCGTTCTGGTTACTGAACTTTGGCTATGTTTTGACCAAGTTTGTTCTTTTTACTTTTATTATTAAACAAGTGTGATTTAACTACTTCTGTCTTGGTCTGATTTCATGGTTTCTGACAGGTTCCCCCCATTGATGAGTAATATTCCCATTTTTTAACCGGAGTGCCTCCAGATTTTGCATACTTTTTTTCAAGGTGTTGCGACAGGGAAGAAAAAAAAAAAAAGGTGAGAAGAGCTGCTACAGAGGAATCCTCGCCCCATTCCATGCCGCTGCATCCTCAATAGCTACATGAGCAAAGCATTGCAGCATTTCCATCAGCAAGGCAGCAACATGATGGAAACAGGTGAGAGAGAGAGTGGTTTCCCTTTCCTTAGAGGACCTGATTACTGGAGAACTACAAAACACCATTCCACCCCCGCCGCCTGATGTACAGCAAGATGAAATATATACTATACAAATATATCCCAATTCTTCCCACTTCAAAATCACTTATTTGAGCAACATTTAAATTTTCTCACCAATACACTCTGCAGGTGATCTACACTTTGGCTTTGGACGCTCTTTCCATTGATCTCAAGGATTTCATCCCCCACATGAAGGGAACCTGACATGGAAAAAGAAAAAAAAAATGAATCAAATACAAAATATACTAAAAAAAAACTAAAAAAAAACTAAAAAAAAAAGAGGATATTGAGCAACACATTCCAAAGCTTCATTTTCATTTCTTCTTATTAAAGCTTTATTTAACCAATCGCCTACCGGCACTTTCAACCCCTTCCTGCCCAGGCCGATTTTCAGCGCTCTCACACTTTGAATGACAATTGCGCGGTCGTGCTACACTGTACTCTCATGACATTTTTATCATTTTTTTTTTCTTCACACAAATAGAGATTTTTTTATTGGTGTTATATAACCACTTGAGGGACCGGAAGGATTTACCCCCTTAATGACAAGGCCATTTTTTGCGATACAGAACTGTGTCGCTATAACTGATAATTACGCGGTCCTGGTTTAAAATGTTTGTGCTATAAACAAAAAAAGAGCGACACTTTTGAAAAAAAAAAAACACAACAACAAAATTTTTTGCTATAATAAATATCCCAAAAAAATAAAAAATAAAACACGTTTCTCCATCAGTTAAGGCCAATATGTAATCTATTACATATTTTTAGTAAACAAAATAAAAAAAATCC
>JBBHAA010003916.1:7500-36184 GCA_037953035.1 Aquarana catesbeiana
GGGGGGGGGGCGCCGCTCCTCCCACAGGCGACAGCTGCGGGGGGGCGCCGCTCCTCCCACAGGCGACAGCTGCGGGGGGGCGCCGCTCCTCCCACAGGCGACAGCTACGGGGGGGCGCCGCTCCTCCCACAGGCGACAGCTACGGGGGGGGCGCCGCTCCTCCCACAGGCGACAGCTACGGGGGGGGCGCCGCTCCTCCCACAGGCGACAGCTACGGGGGGGGGGGGCGCCGCTCCTCCCACAGGCGACAGCTACGGGGGGGGGGGGGGGGCGCCGCTCCTCCCACAGGCGACAACTACGGGGGGGGGGGGGGCCGCTCCTCCCACAGGCGACAGCTACGGGGGGGGGGCGCCGCTCCTCCCACAGGCGACAGCTACGGGGGTGGCGCCGCTCCTCCCACAGGCGACAGCTACGGGGGGGGGGCGCCGCTCCTCCCACAGGCGACAGCTACGGGGGGGGGGGGCGCCGCTCCTCCCACAGGCGACAGCTACGGGGGGGGGGGGGGGGGCGCCGCTCCTCCCACAGGCGACAGCTACGGGGGGGGGGGCGCCGCTCCTCCCACAGGCGACAGCTCCGGGGGGGCGCCGCTCATCCCACAGGCGACAGCTCCGGGGGGGGGGGGGGGAATGGGGGGCACTGCTCCTCCCACAGGCGACAGCTACGGGGGGGGGGGGGGTGCCGCTCCTCCCACAGGCGACAGCTACGGGGGGGGGGCGGGCGGCGCCTCTCCTCCCACAGGCGACAGCTACGGAGGGGGGGGCGCCGCTCCTCCCACAGGCAACTACGGGGGGGAGTCGCTCCTCCCACAGGCAACTACGGGGGGGGCGTCGCTCCTCCCACAGGGGCCAACAACGGGGCGCCGCTCCTCCCACAGGCGACAGCTACGGGGGGCGCCGCTCCTCCCACAGGCGACAGCTACGGGGGGGCGCCGCTCCTCCCACAGGCGACAGCTACGGGGGGCGCCGCTCCTCCCACAGGCAACTACGGGGGGGAGTCGCTCCTCCCACAGGCAACTACGGGGGGGGCGTCGCTCCTCCCACAGGGGCCAACAACGGGGCGCCGCTCCTCCCACAGGCGACAGCTACGGGGGGCGCCGCTCCTCCCACAGGCGACAGCTACGGGGGGCGCCGCTCCTCCCACAGGCGACAGCTACGGGGGGCGCCGCTCCTCCCACAGGCGACAGCTACGGGGGGCGCCGCTCCTCCCACAGGCGACAGCTACGGGGGGCGCCGCTCCTCCCACAGGCGACAGCTACGGGGGGCGCCGCTCCTCCCACAGGCGACAGCTACGGGGGGCGCCGCTCCTCCCACAGGCGACAGCTACGGGGGGCGCCGCTCCTCCCACAGGCGACAGCTACGGGGGGCGCCGCTCCTCCCACAGGCGACAGCTACGGGGGCGCCGCTCCTCCCACAGGCGACAGCTACGGGGGGCGCCGCTCCTCCCACAGGCGACAGCTACGGGGGGCGCCGCTCCTCCCACAGGCGACAGCTACGGGGGGCGCCGCTCCTCCCACAGGCGACAGCTACGGGGGGCGCTGGTTCGCCATCACTGGTTTAGGGTTTTAGGGTCAAATCCCACCAAAAGGTGCTTTCTAAATAGGCCTCACCAGGCTGCATGGCTTTGGCACTGACTGTCCAGTACTGGTGTCCTGGGGTCAAATCCCACCTAAATCATCCTTCCCGGGCTGCATGTACCTCCTATAAACCAAACATTCTTGGTAGGACAATCAGCTTCCAACCAACCCTACCGAACACCTTTGGAATTAATTGGTTTAGGGCAGTGATGGCGAACCTTGGCACCCCAGATGTTTTGGAACTACATTTCCCAAGATGCTCATGCACTCTGCAGTGTAGTTGAGCATCATGGGAAATGTAGTTCCAAAACATTTGGGGTGCCAAGGTTCGCCATCACTGGTTTAGGGTTTTAGGGTCAAATTCCACCAAAAGGTGCTTTCTAAATAGGCCTCACCAGGCTGCATGGCTTTGGCACTGACTGTCCAGTACTAGGGTTCTGGGGTTCCACCTAAATCACCCTTCCCGGGCTGCATGTACCTCCTATAAACCAAACATTCTTGGTAGGACAATCAGCTTCCATCCACACGTGTCTGCATGGCTGCGGTAGGGACTTTGGCACATAAGATGATTTTGTTAAAGGACCTGTGTGAAGGGTTCAGAGTTCTTTGTTGAAGAAGGAGCATAGTGCACTGTATGAACATAAAAAAATAAGAACAAGAATGCTGACGAGGTAAAAGATAAAAGACTGCTGAGCAGCACTATCTGGGCTGCAGACCAACTAATCAGCAACTTCAGCACTTCACTTTCTGTTATTGCACAACACCGGGCCTGTCCATGCGCCAAAATCCTCACGTCCCCCCAGAAGGAGCGTCTACTATGTCACAACTTCTATGAAGAGACAAAACAGACCGGTGTCCCCGTTTTACGTAGACAGATCACAAATAGCAAAAGGATCACATGCATGGCTTTAATAGCATTCACCTCTGCCTATAATTAGTCTACAACCCACGGTACATTAGCATGGTGGCCGGAGCAATTAACACCCCGACCTTGGTTGGTGGACAGTGGGAGGAGAACCCTTCTTACACTGGTGAGTGAGCAGGAAGAATGCCCCTTACATTGGTGGTCAGTGGGAAGAATGCCCCTTACATTGGTGGTCAGTGGGAAGAATGCTCCTTACAGGGATCTAAACACATCACTGGTGTCAGTGGGAATGTATCTGAGAGAACCCCCCTGTGTTCCATAGAGCTCTGGCTGAAAAAGGCCGCCATATCACAATGGTTCCAAATCCATCACACCAGCTACCATCTTAGAACGATACATTGTATTTATTGGGAAATGTAGAAAAATGTTCGGGTATCGCTGCCTGCAACCTCCAGACCTTCCACAGCTACAAGTAATTCATATGTGATATGTAACCCTTGACATCCTCCATGGTGCCCCCTCCACCCTTCAGACCCCTCACATCCTCCATGGTGCCCCCTCCACCCTTCAGACCCCTCACATCCTCCATGGTGCCCCCTCCACCCTTCAGACCCCTCACATCCTCCATGGTGCTCCTCCAGCCTTTAGACCCCTCACATCCCCCATGGTGCCCCCTCCACTCTTCAGACCCCTCACATCCCCCATGGTGCCCCCTCCACTCTTCAGACCCCTCACATCCTCCATGGTGCCCCCTCCACCCTTCAGACCCCTCACATCCTCCATGGTGCCCCCTCCACCCTTCAGACCCCTCACATCATCCATGGTGCCCCCTCCACCCTTCACATCCTCCATGGTGCCCCCTCCACCCTTCACATCCCTCACATCCTCCATGGTGCCCCCTCCACCCTTCAGACCCCTCACATCCTCCATGGTGCCCCCTCCACCCTTCAGACCCCTCACATCCTCCATGGTGCCCCCTCCACCCTTCAGACCCCTCACATCCTCCATGGTGCCCCCTCCACCCTTCAGACCCCTCACATCCTCCATGGTGCTCCCTCCATCCTTCAGACCCCTCACATCCTCCATGGTGCTCCCTCCACCCTTCAGACCCCTCACATCCTCCATGGTGCCCCCTTCAGATGCCCCACATTCTCCATGGTGCCCCTCCACCCTTAAGGCCCCTCACATCCTCCATGGTGCCCCCCCACCCTCCAGACCCCCCACATCCTCCGTGGTGCTCCTCAACCCTCCAGACCTCTCATATCCTCCATGGGGCTCCTCCACCCATCACATCCTCCACCCTTCAGACCCCTCCATGGTGCTCCTTCACCCTTCAGACCCCTCACATCCTCCATGGTGCCCCCTCACATCCTCCATGGTGCCCCCTCCACCCTTCAGACCCCTCACATCCTCCATGGTGCCCCCTCCACCCTTCAGACCCCTCACATCCTCCATGGTGCCCCCTCCACCCTTCAGACCCCTCACATCCTCCATGGTGCCCCCTCCACCCTCCTCACATCCTCCATGGTGCCCCCTCCACCCTTCAGACCCCTCACATCCTCCATGGTGCCCCCTCCACCCTTCAGATCTCTCACATCATCCATGGTGCCCCCTCCACCCTTCAGACCCCTCACATCCTCCATGGTGCCTCCTCCACCCTTCAGATCTCACACATCCATGGTGCCCCCTCCACCCTTCAGACCCCTCACATCCTCCATGGTGCCCCCTCCAGACCCCTCACATCCTCCATGGTGCCCCCTCCACCCTTCAGACCCCTCACATCCTCCATGGTGCCCCCTCCAGACCCCTCACATCCTCCATGGTGCCCCCTCCACCCTTCAGACCCCCACATCCTCCATGGTGCCCCCTTCACCCTTCAGACCCCTCACATCCTCCATGGTGCCCCCTCCACCCTTCAGACCCCTCACATCCTCCATGGTGCCTTCTCCACCCTTCAAACCCCTCACATCCTCCATGGTGCCCCATCCACCCTTCAGATCCCTCACATCCTCCTTGGTGCCCCCTCCACCCTTCAGACCCCTCACATCCTCCATGGGGCTCCTCCACCCTTCAGACCCCTCACATCCTCCATGGTGCTCCTCCACCCTTCGAGACCCCTCACATCCTCCATGGTGCCCCCTCCACCCTTCGAGACCCCTCACATCCTCCATGGTGCCCCCTCCACCCTTCGAGACCCCTCACATCCTCCATGGTGCCCCCTCCACCCTTCAGACCCCTCACATCCTCCATGGTGCCCCCTCCACCCTTCAGACCCCCCACATCCTCCATGGTGCCCCCTCCACCCTTCAGACCCCCCACATCCTCCATGGTGCCCCCTCCACCCTTCATACCCCTCATATCCTCCATGGTGCCCCCCTCCACCCTTCAGACCCCTCACATCCTCCACGGTGCTCCCTCCACCCTTCAGACCCCTCACATCCTCCATGGTGCCCCCTTCAGACGCCCCACATTCTCCATGGTGCCCCTCCACCCTTCAGGCCCCTCACATCCTCCATGGTGCCCCCCCACCCTCCAGACCCCCCACATCCTCCATGGTGCTCCTCAACCCTCCAGACCTCTCATATCCTCCATGGGGCTCCTCCACCCATCACATCCTCCACCCTTCAGACCCCTCCATGGTGCTCCTTCACCCTTCAGACCCCTCACATCCTCCATGGTGCCCCCTCACATCCTCCATGGTGCCCCCTCCACCCTTCAGACCCCTCACATCCTCCGTGGTGCCCCCTCCACCCTTCAGACCCCTCACATCCTCCATGGTGCCCCCTCCACCCTTCAGATCTCACACATCCATGGTGCCCCCTCCACCCTTCAGACCCCTCACATCCTCCATGGTGCCCCCTCCAGACCCCTCACATCCTCCATGGTGCCCCCTCCACCCTTCAGACCCCTCACATCCTCCATGGTGCCTTCTCCACCCTTCAAACCCCTCACATCCTCCATGGTGCCCCATCCACCCTTCAGATCCCTCACATCCTCCTTGGTGCCCCCTCCACCCTTCAGACCCCTCACATCCTCCATGGGGCTCCTCCACCCTTCAGACCCCTCACATCCTCCATGGTGCCCCACATCCTCCATGGTGCTCCTCCACCCTTCGAGACCCCTCACATCCTCCATGGTGCCCCCTCCACCCTTCGAGACCCCTCACATCCTCCATGGTGCCCCCTCCACCCTTCGAGACCCCTCACATCCTCCATGGTGCCCCCTCCACCCTTCGAGACCCCTCACATCCTCCATGGTGCCCCCTCCACCCTTCAGACCCCTCACATCCTCCATGGTGCCCCCTCCACCCTTCAGACCTCCCACATCCTCCATGGTGCCCCCTCCACCCTTCAGACCCCCCACATCCTCCATGGTGCCCCCTCCACCCTTCAGACCCCTCATATCCTCCATGGTGCCCCCTCCACCCTTCAGACCCCTCACTTCCTCCATGGTGCTCCCTCCACCCTTCAGACCCCTCACATCCTCCATGGTGCCCCCTTCAGACGCCCCACATTCCCCATGGTGCCCCTCCACCCGTCAGACCACTCACATCCTCCATAGTGCCCCCTCACATCCTCCATGGTGCCCCCTCCACCCTTCAGACCCCTCACATCCTCCATGATGCCCCCTCCACCCTTCAGACCCCTCACATCCTCCATGGTGCCCCCTCCACCCTTCAGACCCCTCACATCCTCCATGGTGCCCCCTCCACCCTTCAGACCCCTCACATCCTCCATGGTGCCCCCTCCACCCTTCAGACCCCTCACATCCTCCATGGTGCCCCCTCCACCCTTCAGACCCCTCACATCCTCCATGGTGCCCCCTCCACCCTTCAGACCCCTCACATCCTCCATGGTGCCCCCTCCACCCTTCAGACCCCTCACATCCTCCATGGTGCCCCCTCCACCCTTCAGACCCCTCACATCCTCCATGGTGCCCCCTCCACCCTTCAGACCCCTCACATCCTCCATGGTGCCCCCTCCACCCTTCAGACCCCTCACATCCTCCATGGTGCCCCCTCCACCCTTCAGACCCCTCACATCCTCCATGGTGCCCCCTCCACCCTTCAGACCCCTCACATCCTCCATGGTGCCCCCTCCACCCTTCAGATCCCTCACATCCTCCATGGTGCCCCCTCCACCCTTCAGACCCCTCACATCCTCCATGGGGCTCCTCCACCCTTCAGACCCCTCACATCCTCCATGGTGCCCCCTCCACATCCTCCATGGTGCCCCCTCCACCCTTCAGACCCCTCACATCCTCCATGGTGCCCCCTCCACCCTTCGAGACCCCTCACATCCTCCATGGTGCCCCCTCCACCCTTCAGACCCCTCACATCCTCCATGGTGCCCCCTCCACCCTTCAGACCCCTCACATCCTCCATGGTGCCTTCTCCACCCTTCAGACCCCTCACATCCTCCATGGTGCCCCCTCCACATCCTCCATGGTGCCCCCTCCACCCTTCAGACCCCCCACATCCTCCATGGTGCCCCCTCCACCCTTCAGACCCCTCGCATCCTCCATGGTGCCCCTCAACATCCTCCATGGTGCCCCTCCACCCTTCAGACCCCTCACATCCTCCATGGTGCCCCCTCCACCCTTCAGACCCCTCACATCCTCCATGGTGCCCCTCCACCCTTCAGATCCCCACATCCTCTATGGTGCCCCTCCACCCTTCAGACCCCTCACATCCTCCATGGTGCCCCTCCACCCTTCAGACCCCCACATCCTCTATGCTGCCCCCCCCACATCCTCCATGGTGCTCCTCCACCCTTCATACCCCTCCACACCATCCATGGTGCCCCCCTGGTCACTCACCATGGGCTCCTCGGTGTTCCTCTGGAACTGGACCAGTCTGGCTTTCCTCCTCTCCTCTGGACATCCATTGGTGGGGAGACATTCCTCGGCGAGAGCCCCGGAGGAGGGCGACAGAGGCTGAGGAGAGGAAGACATGGAGGAGGTCAGATATACACAGAGAGGAGGCTATACACCCGGTACACCCCTCCCCCACAGACCTTCACCCCGGTACACCCCTCCCCCAAAGACCTTCACCCCGCTACACCCCTCCCCCACAGACCTTCACCCCGCTACACCCCTCCCCCACAGACCTTCACCCCGGTACACCCCTCCCCCACAGACCTTCACCCCGGTACACCCCTCCCCCATAGACCTTCACCCCGGTACACCCCTCCCCCACAGACCTTCACCCCGGTACACCCCTCCCCCATAGACCTTCACCCTCTCCCCTCTCTCTCACCGGAGGAGGCGGCTTGCTCTGCAGTAATGTCTCCAGGTAGAGATCGGACAGAGCGCGCTCAAACTTCACCGTCATGTCTGTCCTCCGATCTCCCGACACACAATGAGCTGAGTCAGGAGAACCTCCTCCCCGCCCCCCACACAGGGGAGGACCCACCGACCGGCTATCACCTCCTCACAGGCCGGTCACTGCGGAGAGGACACAACACACTGGACGGACTGAGGGGGGCAGTGCTCCCGGGTCACATGACCGCCGCTGATAGAGGTCACGTGATCCGGAGAGGACCCGCTACGTTATTCTGTCCGTGTCATGTGACCGAGCTACGGGGGGGAAGGGGGCGGAGCTAAGGGCTGTCATGGCTCTGAGGGGACACTTGTTTACAACCTGTCATAGAGAAATAAAGGTCTCCATAGAGATCTGTGATCAATATATAATAAAGGTGTCCATAGAGATCTGTGATCAATATATAATAAAGGTGTCCATAGAGATCTGTGATCAATATATAATACATGTCTCCATAGAGATCTGTGATCAATATATAATAAAGGTACCATTATGAGGGGTTCCCACCATCCCTGTGCTGAGTTCCCAGGTCTGTACACCCGCTGTGCCCATTATAAGGGGTTCCCACCATCCCTGTGCTGAGTTCCCGGGTCTGTACACCCGCTGTGCCCATTATAAGGGGTTCCCACCATCCCTGTGCTGAGTTCCCAGGTCTGGACACCCGCTGTGCCATTATGAGGGGTTCCCACCATCCCTGTGCTGAGTTCCCGGGTCTGTACACCCGCTGTGCCCATTATGAGAGGTTCCCACCATCCCTGTGCTGAGTTCCCGGGTCTGGACACCCGCTGTGCCCATTATGAGGGGTTCCCACCATCCCTGTGCTGAGTTCCCGGGTCTGTACACCCGCTGTGCCCATTCTGAGGGGTTCCCACCATCCCTGTGCTGAGTTCCCAGGTCTGTACACCCGGTGTGCCCATTATGAGGGGTTTCCACCATCCCTGTGCTGAGTTCCGGGTCTGGACACCCGCTGTGCCCATTATGAGGGGTTCCCACCATCCCTGTGCTGAGTTCCGGGTCTGGACACCCGCTGTGCCCATTATGAGGGGTTCCCACCATCCCTGTGCTGAGTTCCGGGTCTGGACACCCGCTGTGCCCATTATGAGGGGTTCCCACCATCCCTGTGCTGAGTTCCCGGGTCTGTACACCCGCTGTGCCATTATGAGGGGTTCTCACCATCCCTGTGCTGAGTTCCCGGGTCTGTACACCCGCTGTGCCATTATGAGGAGTTCCCACCATCCCTGTACTGAGTTCCCAGGTCTGTACACCCGCTGTGCCATTATGAGGGGTTCCCACCATCCCTGTGCTGAGTTCCCGGGTCTGTACACCCGCTGTGCCCATTTTGAGGGGTTGCCACCATCCCTGTGCTGAGTTCCCGGGTCTGTACACCCGCTGTGCCATTATGAGGGGTTCCCACCATACCTGTGCTGAGTTCCCAGGTCTGTACACCCGCTGTGCCCATTATGAGGAGTTCCCACCATCCCTGTGCTGAGTTCCCGGGTCTGGACACCCGCTGTGCCATTATGAGGGGTTCCCACCATCCCTGTGCTGAGTTTCCGGGTCTGTACACCCGCTGTGCCCATTTTGAGGGGTTGCCACCATCCCTGTGCTGAGTTCCCAGGTCTGTACACCCGCTGTGCCATTATGAGGGGTTCCCACCATCCCTGTGCTGAGTTCCCGGGTCTGGACACCCGCTGTGCCCATTATGAGGGGCTCCCACCATCCCTGTGCTGAGTTCCGGGGTCTGTATACCCGCTGTGCACATTATGAGGGGTTCCCACCATCTCTGTGCTGGGTTCCCGGGTCTGTACACCCCCTATGCCTATTATGAGGGGTTCCCACCATCCCTGTGCTAAGTTCCCAGGTCCGGACACCCGCTGTGCCCATTCTGAGGGGTTCCCACCATCCCTGTGCTGAGTTCCCGGGTCTGTACACCCGCTGTGCCCAATATAAGGGGTTCCCACCATCCCTGTGCTGAGTTCCCGGGTCTGTACACCCGCTGTGCCCATTATAAGGGGTTCCCACCATCCCTGTGCTAAGTTCCCGGGTCTGTACACCTGCTGTGCCCATTCTGAGGGGTTCCCACCATCCCTGTGCTGAGTTCCCGGGTCTGTACACCCGCTGTGCCCAATATAAGGGGTTCCCACCATCCCTGTGCTGAGTTCCCGGGTCTGTACACCCGCTGTGCCCATTATAAGGGGTTCCCACCATCCCTGTGCTGAGTTCCCGGGTCTGGACACCCGCTGTGCCCATTATTATTATTATTATTATTATTATACAGGATTTATATAGCGCCGACAGTTTACGCAGCGCTTTACAACAACATTAGGGCAGACAGTACAAGTACAATACAATTCAATACAGGAGGAATCAGAGGGCCCTGCTCGTTAGAGCTTACAATCTAGGAGGGAGGGTCAAGTTATACAAAAGGGTAATAGCTGTGGGGGATAAGCTAATGGAGAAAATAATGCAGTTGTTAGATGGAGGCAGGATAGGCTTCTCTGAAGAGGAAAGTCTTCAGGGATCGCCTAAAAGTGGATAAATTTGGAGACAGTCTGACAGATTGGGGTAGGGAATTCCAGAGGATGGGTGAGGCTCGGGAGAAGTCCTGGAGGCGGATATGGGAGGAGGTGATGAGGGAGCTAGAGAGCAGGAGATCTTGGGAGGAACGGAGATGGCGTTTAGGTTGGTATTTTGAGACTAGGTTAGTGATGTAGCTGGGGGCACAGTTGTGGATGGCTTTGTAACTTATTGTTAGTATTTTGAATTTAATTCGTTGGGCGAGTGGTAGCCAATGGAGGGATTGGCAGAGAGGGGTAGCAGACACTGATCGGTTTGTAAGGTGGATGAGTCTGGCAGCAGCATTCATGATGGACTGAAGGGGGGATAGTCTATTTAAAGGTAAGCCAATGAGGAGTGAGTTGCAGTAGTCAAGGCGAGAGATAACCAGGGAGTGAATCAGGAGCTTTGTAGTTTCACTGGTTAGAAAGGGACGTAGTTTAGAGATGTTGCGGAGGTTGAGGCGGCAAGCTTTGGAAAGTGATTGGATGTGGGGCTGAAAGGAGAGTTCAGAATCTAGGATAACACCTAGCACCCTGACATGTGGGGACGGGTGGATGGTTTTGCCATTGCTCTTGACAGAGAAGTCAGGGGAAGAGGCACGTGGGGGAGGAAATATTATAAGCTCGGTTTTGGACAAGTTGAGTTTGAGGAAGTGGTGTGACATCCATACAGATATGTCGGTTAGTAAGTTAGTGATGCGTGAGGAGACTGATGGAGTGAGTTGAGGGGTGGAGAGATAGATTTGTGTGTCATCAGCATAGAAATGATATTGAAAGCCATGAGAGGCTATCAGCTGACCCAGGGAAGAGGTGTAGATTGAAAATAAAAGAGGTCCAAGAACAGAACCTTGGGGGACCCCGACAGAGAAGGGAAGAGGAGTGGAGGAAGTAGAATTGTAAGTGACACTGAAGGTGCGTTGGGATAGGTAGGATGAGAGCCACTGAAGAGCACAGTCACGGAGACCGATGGAGTGAAGTTTTTTGAGGAGGAGGGGGTGGTCAACCGTGTCAAAGGCAGCTGAAAGATCCAGAAGTAGGAGTACAGAATAGTGAGGGATTATACAGAATTATGAGGGGTTCCCACCATCCCTGTGCTGAGTTCCCGGGTCTGGACACCCGCTGTGCCCATTATGAGGGGTTCCCACCATCCCTGTGCTGAGTTCCCAGGTCTGTACACCCGCTGTGCCCATTATGAGGGGTTCCCACCATCCCTGTGCTGAGTTCCCGGGTCTGGACACCCGCTGTGCAATTATGAGGGGTTCCCACCATCCCTGTGCTAAGTTCCCAGGTCCGGACACCCGCTGTGCCCATTCTGAGGGGTTCCCGCCATCCCTGTGCTGAGTTCCGGGGTCTGTACACCCGCTGTGCCCAATATAAGGGGTTCCCACCATCCCTGTGCTGAGTTCCCGGGTCTGTACACCCGCTGTGCCCATTATAAGGGGTTCCCACCATCCCTGTGCTGAGTTCCCGGGTCTGGACACCCGCTGTGCAATTATGAGGGGTTCCCACCATCCCTGTGCTGAGTTCCCGGGTCTGGACA
Source organism: Aquarana catesbeiana (assembly GCA_037953035.1). Taxonomy (NCBI): domain Eukaryota; kingdom Metazoa; phylum Chordata; class Amphibia; order Anura; family Ranidae; genus Aquarana; species Aquarana catesbeiana. The sequence continues at coordinate 19,357 of JBBHAA010003916.1, forward strand.
CCCGCTGTGCCCATTATATGGGGTTCTCAGTGATGCAGCAACACACAGGGACTAGGTGTCAGTCAGGGACAATGTGATTGGCCGCTCCTGGTTCCCGGTCTGAAGTCCACCACCAGCTATCACAGTCAGAGTGTCAGATATGTCTATGAACTAAGCCCAAGCAACCGCTCTTCCCTTCCTGCGTCTAGCAGCAGCCAGCAGTTGTTTTCAGCAGTGAGTGCCCAGTTTGAAGTCCACTGCGGGCAAACCCACCACACCTTCCCATCCCATATCACAGGCGCAAGTGATTCAATCACGCCGCCAGTGCTTACTGGTCCGGCCGAGATTTGGAGAGGAGGCGCCGCTCAGGCCTTACGTTCTATCCATTGCCAGGGGGAAACCAGAAGTGACACCGCGGAAGGCACTGCCCGCTTCCCAGGGGCTGCGCCAACCAAACCCCACAGGCAGAATTATTCTAGAATTGGGAAGTGTTCGGATCGCATTGCATTGCGCCCCAAGGACTCCCCAAAGAAAGCCAATGAAGCCGCAATCAAAGACGTCACGCTTCCCATAGACAGCTGTGTGTCCGGCCCCCAGTACACACTTATAGGGCCACTTTTGTGAATAGCTTGGGGGGGGGGGGGGGGGGCGGTGCCCCTGTGCCACCTATGGACGAGCCACTACTGCCTCCCACTGATACCGATAATGGGGCACTATTCATCCCACTGCCACCAGTGATGGGGCACTATTCCTCCCACCGACACCAGTGATGGGGCACTATTCCTCCCACCGACACCAATGATGGTGGATTGTTTACTCCCACAGACACTGGGACATTTTATACTCCCATTGGCCATAGTCCGGCCCCAGTAGCCTCCCTGGCGGTTTTCCCGAGTGTGGCTCGGGGTTAAAATTCAGTACCATTAGCGGTAACCCCGAGCCACACTCGGGATCGCATTGCAGGATCCTGGGGCGGCGTTACTTACCTTGTCCCCGGGATCCTGCGATGTCCCCCGCAGTGTCCGAGGGCTCCGTCCTCCTCCGAAGCCTCTCCGTGCCAGGCTCCGTTCCCTGCGAGCGGCGCGACGCACGGGGGCGGAGCCTGGCGGCAAATTCAAAAAAAGTCAAAAGCATAACACATACAGTACTGTAATCTTACAGATTACAGTACTGTATGAAATGATTTCACATCCCTTTTGTCCCCAGTGCTTTGGCCCATGCCCTGCATGCAATTTTACATGATATATACTGTTCTTTCTGCCTGGAAACTGGAGATTGTCCATAGCAACCAAAAAGTGTCCCTTTACGTCAAAAGTGGCTTTAGACCAGCTAGAAAACAGTGATAGTAAATTAGAACACTTGCAGAATTGAGCGATAGTGAATTGTGGGGAAATTTATTTTATTACTATTTTTTTTTTTTTTTAATTATTTATTTTTATTTATTATATTATAATTTATGTTTTTGTGTTTCAAACTTTATCATACCCGGGATATCTACTAGACTCTGGTTTGGACAGATTTAAGTGTGTTATTGTTAAGATTTACAGACCTACAATATAAAACGCCAAATTTCCATGCAAAATAATGGTACCGCTTTCAGCACCTAAAATCCGAAATAATCATACCGCCAGGGAGGTTAAAGTCTGAAGGACAGTAAACAAGCCCTTTGTTTCGAAAGTTTGGAGACCCCTGCTCTAGCTGTCAGCTGCTATATCTTCATGGGAGCTTGTTCTTTTGAAAAACAATAGAATTACTGGCCGGATCAACAGGTGAAAATGAAAGAAAGACAGACCTTATAAAGAAAACTAATGCAGCCATCAAATCTAAGAAACAGTGAGCTGTAATACACTGCAATCAATTGCGTTTTGGTTTAATATTGATTTAGGGAATTGATATAACCCGTACCTGTGCAGGCTTTTCTGGTTTAATCTGAAGCTATATATACATATACAGTATCTCACAAAAGTAAGTACACCCCTCACATCTTTGTAAATCTTTTCTTCTATCTTTTCATGTGACAACACTGAAGAAATGACACTTTGCTACAATGTAAAGTAGTGAGTGTACAGCTTGTATAACAGTGTAAATTTGCTGTCCCCTCAAAATAACTCAACACACAGCCATTAATGTCTAAACCGCTGGCAACAAAAGTGAGTACACCCCTAAGTGAAAATGTCCAAATTGGGGCCCAAAGTATCAATATTTTGTGTGGCCACCATTATTTTCCAGCACTGCCTTAACCCTCTTGGGCATGGAGGTCACCAGAGCTTCACAGGTTGCCACTGGAGTCCTCTTCCCCTCCTCCATGAGGACATCACAGAGCTGGTGGATGTTGGAGACCTTGTGCTCCTCCACCTTCCATTTGAGGATGTCCCACAGATGCTCAGTAGGGTTTAGGTTTGGAGACATGCTTGGCCAGTCCATCACCTTTACCCTCAGCTTCTTTAGCAAGGCAGTGGTCATCTTGGAGGTGTGTTTGGGGTTGTTATCATGTTGGAATACTGCCCTGCGGCCCAGTCTCTGAAGGGAGGGGATCATGCTCTGCTTCAGTATGTCACAGTACATGTTGGCATTCATGGTTCCCTCAATGATCTGTAGCTCCCCAGCACTCATGCAGCCCCAGACCATGACGCTCCCACCACCATGCTTGACTGTAGACAAGACACACTTGTCTTTGTCCTCCTCACCTGGTTGCCGCCACACACGCCTGACACCATCTGAACCAAATAAGTTTATCTTGGTCTCATCAGACCACAGGACATGGTTCCAGTAATACATGTCCTTAGTCTGCTTGTCTTCAGCAAACTGTTTGTGGACTTTCTTGTGCATCATCTTTAGAAGAGACTTCCTTCTGGGACGACAGCCATGCAGACCAATTTGATACAGTGTGCGGCGTATGGTCTGAGCACTGACAGGCTGACCCCCCCACCCCTTCAACCTCTGCAGCAATGCTGGCAGCACTCATACGTCTATTTCCCAAAGACAACCTCTGGATATGCCGCTGAGCACGTGCACTCAACTTCTTTGGTGGACCATGGCGAGGCCTGTTCTGAGTGGAACTTGTCCTGTTAAACTGCTGTATGGTCTTGGCCACCGTGCTGCAGCTCAGTTTCAGGGTCTTGGCAATCTTCTTATAGCCTAGGCCATCTTTTATGTAGAGCAACGATTCTTTTTTTTCAGATCCTCAGAGAGTTCTTTGCCATGAGGTGCCATGTTGAACTTCCAGTGACCAGTATGAGAGAGTGAGAGCGATAACACCAAATTTAACACACCTGCTCCCCATTCACACCTGAGACCTTGTAACACTAACGAGTCACATGACACCGGGGAGGGAAAATGGCTAATTGGGCCCAATTTGGACATTTTTGCTTTTGTTGCCAGCGGTTTAGACATTAATGGCTGTGTGTTGAGTTATTTTGAGGGGACAGAAAATTTACACTGTTATACAAGCTGTACACTCACTACTTTACATTGTAGCAAAGTGTCATTTCTTCATTTTGTAAAATATTTACAAAAATGTGAGTAGTGTACTCACTTTTGTGAGATACTGTGTGTAAAATTATATATATATATATATATATATATATAATCATTTTTTTTTTTTTTTTTTTTTTTAACACCGGCCAAACATTCTAAAGTGACTTCCTGCTAGGCAAGTTTTCTGCCCAATGTAGCATTACAGATGTTTGCCAAAAATCGAATTTCCTGCTGAAGTGGCAAGTTCCCCGGCCAGGTCATGTGACCACAGCACTCAGCATACAGCTGTAGGAAGTGGGGGAAGTGTGAGAATTCCAATTCAATCAGCAGAGTAATGGAACCCACAATGACGTTATCTATACAAAGGGCTGGGGGGGTATTTTGGTAAGTTACACAAAGAGCTCATTTACATTGGCGTTTCCCTGTGAAGAGCGATCCATGGTGGATCACTTTACAAAAAAAAAAAAAAAAAAAAAAAAAAAAGGACATTTGACAAGTGGTGAGGAGGGCTTCTCAGCCTCTTTTAACCCCAAGAGCCCACCCCGGTGACTTTAAAGACACTCCATGACAAAGTACAAATGCCATCTGTCTTACCTTTGCATCTTAAGGTGGGGGAGGGGGCTGTAAAAATACAGCTCAACCCCCCCCCCTCTTTAAACAAGTAAGTGTAAACACTAGCTGGCTATGCACTACAAGATTATAATTTGAAATGTTTCGTTTTTTTAAGAACATTCGATCTACTAATTGGTTGTGGGGGTCAAATCGATGTTGGTTTTTAGCCAGGAGGACGACAGAAATTTATTTGGTTTTTGAACGAACAAATATTTCTAAAAGAGTGGATGTGGTTTTCGTTTGGCAAAGTCCATTAAGCTTAACATTTTAATATTAAAAGCAAATGAAAAATGAACGATTTTTAAATGGACATTCGTGAAGTCGTTGAAAGTACCGAGAATCTTTAATTATAGAATCTATAATTATTTGTTTGAAAATCTACTACTGCATACCCAGCTTAAGGCTCTGTTTTCACCACTGCGATTTGTTGTGTGACTTGACACATGACAAGTCAAAACCCATGTATTTCAATGGTTCGCAGCGACTCCACAAAAGGTTTTTGCACTACTTTGTTTCCGACGTTCGGTGCGACTTGTTCTCACATGGTTTTCACCGGTCACAAAAAAAAAAAAAAACCCAATAAGTGAATATTGAATTGGTTTGCGCAAAAGTTATAGCGTCTACAAACTGAGATTTTTATTTATTAATGTATTTTTTACTAGTAAAGGCGGAGATCAGCGGACTTATAGCAGGACTGCTGTTTGGTTTGCGCAAAAGTTATAGCGTATACAGACTATGGGATACCCACCACGAACAGTGGTGGGTTCAGGACTAGCAGCCCCTTCAAAGCCCGAGTGTTTAAATTTGAACTTCTCGTGTATTTGTATACCAAACTTTATCATTTGTAGGGTTGCACTGATACCACTTTAAGACCGACGGGGCACCAGGCTGCCGGCTTGTGTTTATATTGTAATCAGCTGTGATTGGACTGATCACGTAGTAAATAGCAGCCACGATTGGCTCTTTACCCCCGTTCTTTGATCAGCTGTATCCTCAGGACACGGCAATCACAGAGCGCGCCGCAAGAATGATCATAGGAGGACATACGACACATGTCAATGTGCGACTGCGCTGTAGCTGTCATTCGGCTATAGCAGTGTTTCTCAACTCCTCAAGGCGCACCAACAGGTCATGTTTTCAGGATTTCCACTATTTTGCACAGGTGATTTGATCAGTTTCACTGCCTTAGTAATTACCACAGCCGTTTCATCTGAGGGAAATCCTGAAAACATGACCTGTTGGTGCGTCTTGAGGATTGGAGTTGAGAAACACTGGGCTATAGCATGCTCAGGAACTGGTTAAAAATAAAAAAAATTCAGACACCTTTAACAAGCATAAATATTTTATTCTGAAGCATAAAACGCAAGTGTTTTTATAATAGTACAGTCTACTTTTCGCATCAAAAAATTTCAATTTTATCCCAACTAAGAAGAAGGACCAAATGCAATGTATAAACATTAAAGGGACAAAATTGGAAGTAGTTTAAAAGGTCAAATCGTCATTTTCATGTTTAAATCTACAAAGAATTCACATAACGAGAGAGAAGAGAAGAGAAGAGAGAAGAGAAGAGAAGAGAAGAGAAGAGAAGAGAAGAGAAGAGAAGAGAAGAGAAGAGAAGAGAAGAGAAGAGAAGACTACCCTATAAAAAAACAAAACCAAACAAAAAATAATAAAGGATGTGGATGATGGTCCGGTCAAGGTAGTAAATCTGAACACAAGGTAACACGTCAATCTTCCAACAGAAGACAATCTCGGTGCAAGCCGAGGGTTAACTTGCAGCGCAATGACTCTCAGATGTGATGCGAAAGTAGCATGTCCTGGGTGATTAAAGATCAGGAACTCACTAATCTGAAAAAGTAAAAAAAAAAAAAAAAAAAACACGCCCAATGACCTGTGTAATCAAGTACAGCCCCATCCGTCTTCAGGGAGGGGGGCTTGTAAAGCTGAACTCCAGGCAAACATAGGCAGGAGCTGCTTTACCCGCCAAAAGGATTTGTATTTTCGTCCATCCATGTCAAGGATTAGCAGCCAGGTAGAGGACAGCACCTGTTATAGACAGCAGAAGGAATACAGCAGTGTCTTCTCTCCACCACAAGTCGCCTGGCTGGACAGTGAAAGAACAGCAGATCATAATAGACATGATACCTCTGCTCACCCTGCCGTCTCCTTCTATCAGCATGACTGGATCCCGATCCTGCACCTCCCTCTGCAAGGGACTGCAAGAGGCTGACTCCAAGCCAAAATATTTACAACCGGTGCATCTTTATTAATGAAAACCTAGCTGCAGGAATGTGTCAAATCTGCCTGGAGTTCAGCTTTAAGTACTGACCTACATGTATGCAACACGAGTGGTCAGGTCACTAGCACGCCGCTGGATTCCCCAGTCAGCAGCAATTGCATACATGGAAGTCAGGACAATGAGGGGGAGGGGGGGGGGGGTGGGGGGTAGAATACAGATGGGGCAGCACACAAGTACACAGGGGGCACTAGGAGTCGTGTGCACTGTAGTTCACTGGTGTTCTTAAAAACAAAATTATACTGTAAATGGGGGGCTGAGGTTGGGTATCCCCCATAAAGAAACTGTCCTGGAATTAGTGACCTCGGCGTAAAACCTCAACGCATCAGCAGGCTGTGTTTAGGACCATCCACGCGTTCCAGCTTCTCAAAGTGTTTCCTTGCATTTCGTATATTTATTAAAGTTGCAGCTGAAGCTGTAAAAGTAAATAGGTGTGAGAATTTTTTAATATATATATATACATACACTCTATCTATCCACATACATACCATCTCTCTATATAGAGAAATAGTGTGTATTATATATCTATATATCTATAGAGAGAGATAGTATGTATATCTCTCTCTCTCTCTATACACAAACAAAACCCCCCCCCCCCCCCCATCTAAGCTCACCCTGCTCCTCTCCTCCCCCACACACAGCTCAGCTCCCCCCCCCCCCCCCTTGCAATAATTCAACAGGGCCTGCCCCCTTCCCCATGGCACAACAACTATGCTTGATAGAATTAAAAAAAAAAAAAAAAAAAAACACAAACTTACGAATTGAGGGGTCGGACATTACAACCATGACATAGGTGTTGGATGTGAAGATATCTATGAAAGCAGCAAAGTTGGAATTCCGGACTTCCATGCTCTGGAAAGAGGCCGCCAGTTTACTGTAAACAAAAAGAAAGGAGGAAAAAAATAAATAAAAAAGGTGCAACAAACTTTACTGTATTGTAATGTAGATGTAAAGCGTTGCGTAAATTGATGGCGCTATACAAAAGTACCAGAAATAAAATAACTAGCAAGGTTTACCTAATAAAAGTGGCCAGTGAGTGTATATTGAGCCTTATTTGTTGAAGATAAACATTGCCTGGAGTTAGTAAAACAAAAAAGCTTTGAGATTTTTCTTACCTGCAGCTTAATTTGAACTGTTTTATAATGTTGCTAATCTTCTCAAATCTATGAATGTCCCTCTGTTCCTTACACTGGTAGTGCGATATTACCTAAAGGGGGAAAAATAAGAAAGAAAGAGAAAGAAAGAGAAAGGAAAGAGAAAGAGAAAGAGAAAGAGAAAGAGAAAGAGAAAGAGAAAGAGAAAGAGAAAGAGAAAGAGAAAGAGAAAGAGAAAGAGAAAGAGAAAGAGAAAGAGAAAGAGAAAGAGAAAGAGAGAGAGAGAAGGAAAAAGAAAGAAAAGAAAAGGAAATAGAAAAAAAAAAAAAAGGAAGGAAGAAGAATTTCAGTTACAAAACATTTAGTATAATAGTAATATTCCTAATAATGCCAGGCATACTGAGCACAGATCTCTCACCAGAAAAGTCGCTCTCTCGAATAGCAGCACTTCATCGGCCTCGATGATCTGAGCGAAGTTCCGCAGATTGGATTCCAGCTGCTGCACATTGGGAATGAGCTGATAGACGATGCTGGACCAGGCCTGAGAACAGAGGAGGAGATAGAGCCAATCATTCATACCGCTGTCACTGTACTAAGCTCTATGCGCGTTACACAGCAATGGCAGGATCTCGGTACCTTGTATAGAGTTTCATCCCAAATGGAGGTCCTGAAGCACGCGCAATCCAAAGGCCTGGAGAGACGCCTCAAATCCTCCTCTCGCTCCTTAAATATCTGGGAGGGGAAGTAAAGAAATTGGAAGTTAATAGAAATCTCTCCAGTGGGGACACACATTGCAATACACTCCCCCCCATACAAAGTATGAACACCGATCTTTCTTCCCCTAGTACAGGGATATGCAACTAGCGGACATCCAGCTGTTGCAGAACTACAAGTCCCATGAGGCATAGCAAGTCTCTGACACAAGCATGACACCCCAAGGCATGATGGAACTTGTAGTTTTGCAACAACTGGAGGTTCGCTAATTGCATATCCCTGCCCTAGTAAGTCCCATCCCCCCTTCAGTTATAACACACACTGAGGGAATACACTTAACCCCTTAATCACCCCCTAGTGTTAACCCCTTCCCTGCCAGTGACATTTATACAGTAATCGGTGCATTTTTATAGCTCTGATCGCTGTATAATTGTCAATGGTCCCAAAAATGTGTCAAAAAAGTGTCCAAATTGTCCGTCGCGAAGAAGAAAGAAGAAGGAAGAAAGAAGAAAGAAGGAGATAGCCACCATTACTAGTAAAAAAATAAAAATGCTATAAAATCTATCCCCTATTTTGTAGATGCTATAACATTTGCACAAACCAATCAATATACACAAAAATACGTAGAAGAATATAAAATCGGCCTAAACGGAAGAAAAAAATATTTTTTTTAACATGTGGAAGAAGGTGATCTGGTCAGATGAGACCAAAATTGAACTTTGTGGCCTAAAAGAAAAAACGCTATGTGTGGAGGAAAACTAACACTGCACATCACACCATCCCCACCGTGAAACATGGTGGTGGCAGCATCATGTGGTGGGGATGCTTTTCTTCAGCAAGGACAGGGAAGCTGGTCAGAGTTGGTGGGAAGATGGATGGAGCCAAATACAGGCCAATCTTAGAAGAAAACCTGTTAGAGTCTGCAAAAGACTTGGGACTGGGGCGGAGGTTCACCTTCCAGCAGGACAACGACCCGAAACATCCAGCCAGAGCTACAATGGAATGGTTTAGATCAAAGCATATTCATGTGTTAGAATGGCCCAGTCACAGTCCAGACCTAAATCACATTGAGAATCTGTGGCAAGACTTGAAAATTGCTGTTCACAGACGCTCTCCATCCAATCTGACAGAGCTTGAGATATTTTGCAAAGAAGAAGAATGGGCAAAAATGTCCTCTCTAGATGTGCAAAGCTGGTAGAGACATCCCCAAAAAGACTTGCAGCTGTAATTGCAGAGAAAGGGGGTACTACAAAGTATTGACTCCGGGGGGCGCCATACAAATGTACCCCCCACACTTTTCAGATGTTTGTAAAAAAAAAAAAAAAAAAAAAAAAAAAAGTTGATCATTTCCTTCAACTTCACAATTATGTGCCACTTTGTGTTGGTCTATCACATAAAATCCCAATAAAATACATTTACGTTTTTGGTTGCAACATGACAAAATGTGGAACATTTCAAGGGGTATGAATACTTTTTCAAGGCACTATACCTATTAATTCGGTCAGCCAAACTCTTCCGCTCCACCTGTCACAGGGTAACAATGCTGCACTCGGGGCGTGTCCAAGATGGCCACCGGAGCAGACGTGCCTTGTGGGAGCTCTGAGCCCTTTTTCCTGAATATCACCTTCCACATCCACCCCCCATTTTGACAGCCAGCACAGGGAGAAGTTCCTCTGCTAGCTGTCAAAGCATGGGGAGTGGGGTCCAGTCCTTTTATAACATGTTACACCTTGAATACGTGTATAACATGTAGCATTTTATGAAAGGTGAACGTATCCTTTAACTCAATGTTTCTCAACTCCAGTCCTCACGTCGCCCTCAACAGGTCATGTTTTCAGGATTTCCCTCAGATGAAATGTCTGTGATAAATTACTAAGGCAGTGAAACTGATCAAATCAACTGTGCAAAATAATGGAAAGCCTGAAAACATGACCTGTTGGGGGTACTTGAGAAACGCTGCTTTAAAAGACCTAGCCCCGCCTGCTGCAATTTCCATCAAGCAAGTGCTCATGGGAGCTGCACTTTATGCTGAACCCTTGGCCTCGTCCCATAAGAGAACCTACAGACTGACTCGGTACTCACCAGATCTCGTTGATCTTCCTGCACCAAATCCATCTTGTGCACCAGACAAAACACTTTGGCATCGGGAGAGTTCTGCAAGATGGCTTCTAAACAGGACTGATAATAATGCATGTCCTTCTCCAGCTCGCGGCTCTCAACGTCAAAAACGTAGATGAGAACTTCCACGTTGCGGAAGATGTTGTCCCGCTGACTGGTGAAGTAATTCTCCATGAAGGTGTCCTGACTGAACGACACAATGAGACAGATTACTCCATCTGCTCCGCAATAATTCGGCTCGTCATTTCTAAATATCAAACCTCATGCAGAGCGTTTTCATTACTTTCAAGGAATAGGTTGTAGATGGAAAACAGTACCCCCCAACTGGCCATTGCCCCCAACCTGTAGATGGGAAACAGTAGCCCCCCAACCTGTAGATGGGAAACAGTAGCCCCCCAACCTGTAGATGGGAAACAGTAGCCCCCCAACCTGTAGATGGGAAACAGTAGCCCCCCAACCTGTAGATGGGAAACAGTAGCCCCCCAACCTGTAGATGGGAAACATTAGCCCCCCAACCTGTAGATGGGAAACAGTAGCCCCCCAACCTGTAGATGGGAAACAGTAGCCCCCAACCTGTAGATGGGAAACAGTAGCCCCCCAACCTGTAGATGGGAAACAGTAGCCCCCCAACCTGTAGATGGGAAACAGTACCCCCCAACCTGTAGATGGGAAACAGTACCCCCCAACCTGTAGATGGGAAACAGTACCCCCCAACCTGTAGATGGGAAACAGTACCCCCCAACTGGCCATTGTCCCAACCTGTAGATGGGAAACAGAACCCCCAACTGGCCATTGCCCCCAACCTGTAGATGGGAAACAGTACCAACAACTGGCCATTGCCACCAACCTGTAGATGGGAAACAGTACCAACAACTGGCCATTGCCACCAACCTGTAGATGGGAAACAGCATCCCCCAATTGGCCATTGCCCCCAGCCTGTAGATGGGAAACATTACCCCCAAACTGGCCATTGTTTCAACCTGTAGATGGAAAACAGTACTCCCAACTGGCTCTACTCACGTATGTAGCAGCACAACGTTAAGACCCACCGCTGTGCTGCCACATATACATGTACAGATGGGGGGTTAATATTTTGTTGGGATGGAGTATAAACCATCTACTCGGTATTGTACTTGCTTAGGAAAACTGTACTTACCCACCGCAATCCCAAAGATTTAACACCAGGTTACCCAAGAATCGCACATGAGAGTGTTCGACGTCAACTGCAAAAAAAAAAAACAAACAAAAAAAAACCATTTGATTGATTGAACGAAAATCGTACAGTTTTTGTCCGAAAATACAACACACATCACTTCCGATTTGTATTCTGTTTTACGAGAATTTTCATGCGTTGGTAACCTATTAAATATGGAGTTTAGCATTCAAAATAAAACAGGACGATCATTCGTTCGATAATCTCATCTTGATCCCTTCTTAATAAAGCTTACCTATAGGCGAGTCTATAATAAAAGCTTACCTATAGGTAGTGTACACATCGCCTAAACATGCACCGTCCAGGAGATATTTATGTTACATGCAGCCAGTGACATGACTGGCGCATGCGCTCTGAAGAACGGACACCCACCCGTGCCATTCCTTCCGAACCCTGAGACGTGACCGGCGGCTCCCGCGGAGTGACGTCATCGTGGCTTCGACCAGTCAGAGCCCGCGAACCCGGAAGCGGCTGCAGTGCCGACATCGGCGCTGGAACAGCTTAATCTCAAGGAAAATTTCACATAATGCGCTAGTATGCGATACTAGCACATTATGACTTTACACCTTGCAGGAAAAAAAAAAAAAAAAAAATCCAGCGGTATACAACCGCTTTAAGGGATGTGATGAATTTTTTTGGGGGCAAGACAATTCATTACTTCCCCCGCTGACAGGACAGAGCTCTGCCTTGTTTACATGTTCTGTGTGCGTCCCGGATGATCATTGGGTGCCGGCGGTAATCTATTGGCTGGCACCCGCTGATCGTAATCTGCTGTGTAAAGTCACAGTGGAGCCGGGTCGCCGGCGGTGCACCCCGCCCCCCCCCCCCCCCGAAGTGCCAAATCACATACTAGATACGAGATCCGGTACAGCAGGTCCACCTTGCCGCCGTATATATTTAAGTTTTACAAAAATCGGCAAGCTGTTACATTGTGGCTGATATTTGTTTACATCAATATAAACTATTTTTTTTTTTTTGTTTCTTCTAAGAAAATACTTACTTGTGGCTCCCAGACGACGAGTGTCCCGTGCGATGTAATTTGCGAAGATAATGGATCTCATGCTGGTCTTCCCAGATCCGCTCTTCCCCATCAACAGCACCTGTAAAAAAAAAAGAATCATAAATCACCATATATGGATCCGGGCTGTAAAGAGCGCAATCTCGCATTTTTTTTTTTTTTTTTTAATTATGTAAAACTCAAAATCGGTAAAACCTCCATCTATTCTAAAATCTTTGGAAGATTTGATGTCATTTAAAAAAAAATAAATAAAATCACATTCGTTTTTTAAAATAATCCCTGCCAAGTATTTGATATAAAACTAGATTTTAAAAACGACAAAACCTTATATTTTGGTTTGGATAGATGGGTGGGTGGGGGGTGGTTAGAACCACTGTCTGGGTTTGCCATCGCCGCAAAAAAAAAAAAAAAAAAAAAAAAAAAAAAAAAAAAACGCACTGGACTGCATAAAAAACACTTAAAAAATGCGCATGCAGAAAAGCATCTGGAACACACACATGCAGTCCAGTGCGGTTTTATTTTTTTCTGCATCAAAAAGCGCATAGAATGTAGATTATATGGTTTTCAATGGTATAGTTCACACCGGTGTTAGCAATTCCAGGAAAAAATAAAATGTAGAACATGCTGCATTTTTCCTGGATCGGTCCCCACTGTCTTCTGCCACCAGTGTGTCGTAGATCGCTGCGATCGTTGTGCGGCAATCTTACCCCCCCCCGGGTCAACAGAACGAGATTTCCCTTCAATTACTTTTCTGGGGACAACCCAAAATTTGGGATTTTTCTTTTACTTTCAGTGATAAATGGTAAACAGGACAGATAGGAGAGGGCGAATCTTTTTAATGGTGGCACAGGCAGCAAAAAAAACTGACAGGGGTTCTAATACCTCTGCACTCTTTTCCAAAACAAAAAAAAAAAAAAATAAATAAAAAAAAAAAAGTTTTGACTTTAGTTCAGGGATATGCAATTAGCGGACCTCCAGCTGTTGCAAAACTACAAGTCCCATCATGCCTCTGCCCCTGGGTGTCATGCTTGTGGCTGTCAGAGTCTTGCTATGCCTCATGGGACTTGTAGTTCTGCAACAGCTGGAGGTCCGCTAATTGCATATCCCTGCTTTAGTTATACTTTAACTGGCAGGTGATCAGGAGGTGCTACTGCTGCCACCTAACACTTGTCAACCCCCCCCCCCCCCCCCACCAATTGTCAAATGGCTATCTTACATTGCGAGGCTGCGCCGCAACTGCAAGCCAAAACGTTTGGCTCGCGGTTGCAGTGCATCCCCCATCGATCTCAAAAGTTCGCCGCCCGTCAAACTACGCAGCCCGAGTTAAAAACGCAGCAGCCACGAACCAAAGCATCGAAACGTGTGTACAACCCCGCAAGGGTGAAAAGTTAGAAATCCTGTGGGCAGCCCGTATGGCGGTAAAACCACGGCTCAGCTTCCTGTTTTAACCCCCCCCCCCCCCCCCCCCCCACAATGCCTCCTTCCCTATTAAAAAGGACTTGCTCTGGTATCATCTGCATATCATTACACTGAATGGTTTTCCCTGATAATAGCAACAGGACAATGGCCTGTGCAAGGTGAGAGTGCCGGTTCACATGGGGGCAGCTTCAAAACGTCACCCGACTCTCAAGCCGCCCCCACGTACAGTGTGCAGAAGACTTACAAAATGACTTCTGTATAAGAAGTCAACGCAAAGCCACTGCAAAGTCGCCCCAAAAGTAGTACAGGAACCTTTTTTTCTTGACTTGAGTCGCTCCTATTAGAACGGTTCCATTGCAATGCATAGAGCGCGACTTGTCGGGTGCCCCCCCCCGCCCCCCCCCCCCCCCGTGTCAACTGGCACACCTATAGACTCCGCCGGGGGAGGGGCCGAGGCAGTAGGAGCCGCAACATGTTACATGTTCTCAGCATCCATAGCACATTGTGAGCATGCTACCTTTGATGGACAATCCCCCCTCCCCCAACACCACCTCTCCCAGATTCCATTGCGGAGGATCCTGAGTGATAATGGGAATGCGCATAGGAAAGGCACACTATGCAAATATTACACTGGTCCGACCTGATTGATCCAGGAACAAACACCCCCAGGGCTCCAGGTAAACTGCTGGTGTCACCAGGGAAACCGCAAACTTAAAGGGCTCTAATTATTCGGCATTCATTTGAGCCGGACAGACAATAGCCAACTGCAAATTATGTGAGCAAACTGCAGTTCCTCTTTAAGTCTGCTCCTCCCCCTCCCCCCAAACAAAATTTAACAGTCTGCAGTCCGCTCACATAATTTGCAACAAAAACCATCTTTGCCATTCTGAAGCTTCCCTCCAACCACTTTGCATATTACTGATGTGAATGTACAATGAATATGTAAAGCGCTGCGTAAATTGACAGCGCTATATAAGTACCTGAAATAAATAAATATTATTTTATATATACTGAGATTCTGTACTTGTGGCAAATATCCTGCAGAAATCTCCCTCCACTGAGACAGCCATTTAAACTGTGGGGCAGCTGAAGCTGCTGCCTGTTGACTCCCAAGTGGTTAAAGTACAAGTTTTTTTTTTTTTTATTGAAAGCCTATGGCGTGCAAAACACACCCCAAAAACTTCACCCGGTGCATAAAAAATGTGCACACACATAAAGAGTGCTCACAAAAAAGTGCCACGGGTACACAGACGTGCCAATTCCCTGATCCCCCGGGGCGTTATGCTCCTGCGGGGACAAAGGTACTTACAATGGTCTATCTGGCCGAAACCAGACAGACCCCGTTCTCTGGAGGGCCTGCCGAGACAGGACCCACCCAAGTACTAGTGGAGCTCCCCCGAAGGGAGACCCCATGAGAGAGGGCGAACTAAGCCAAAAGGCCATGTCCACCCCTTCCCAAGACTTTCAGGGCTGGCCCGAGGACCCGCATCCTTACTCATCGTGCAAAACGTGAAAAAACAAGACGTGACAAAACAAACATAGGTTTCAAATAAATAAAAAAGTGGGGAAAGGGATAGTGGAGAGGAGAGTGAAGAAGTGGCCATTGTGTGAAACAATGACCAGGCCTCCGGCCAGGAATAAAAAATTCCTCTGGTCCTAGCCAAAAGGCCCAGCCCAAGAGGCAGGTGCTTAAAAAGCGTGTTATATGGTGCAGTGACCTTGGTGCCCAAAATCAAAGTGTCTGCCACACACAGTGATTCTATGGCACCCCTGGCCTGCCACTCCAGGGGCACTACTCCATAGGCTTTCAAGTTCAACCCCGACCCACAGCCCAGACCACAGCAGCCCCCACCACAGGCAGAAAGGCATGGAGATCCAGAAGCTTGGTGAGAGCCCTTTACCATCAGGCTCCACCGTCGCTCCCATCACTCCTACCTAATTACATTCGGGAGATACTAGCCACTCCCCCCCCCCTCAAAGGGGTAGTAAGCGTTCTCTCCCAAATAACTGTCCATAGCTAGAGCTACCACAATCCAGGCCAGAAGGCCAGGGACCCGACCCTCCGGCCAGACCCATGTGCAGCACCCATCCTCACCAGGAGGTCCTTTCTAGACTGGTTGGGTAGGCCCACTGAAGCCCCCATGGGCAACAGGTGATGACTTTCCCTCAACCGTCTGTCCAGGTCCAATTACACCATCGGATTTGCATGCGCCCTTCCCACTATTGGTCGGGCCAACATCGCCTCCTCTGGCAACTGATAAGAACAGATACTACACTTGATCTTAGCCAAAAGGCCGAGAAGCTGGTGGTTAAAGTACAAGTAAAGCAAAAAACTTTATTTTTTATTGTTTGCTTTGGATAGACTGGAGAGGGATTAGAACCCCTGCCAGTTTTTATTGTTCGTGTCCCCGTTTAGGAGACTCGCCCTCTCCATTTGTCCCATTTATCATTGATAGTGAAACAAAATACCAAATTTTGGGTTGTCCTTAGAAAAGTAATGGGGGGGGGGGGTTTCCAATGGGTACACTAGTTCTGGTGACCTGGGAGGTCCCCAAGGAATTCCTTTAAACCCCCATATTTTTTTTTTAAACAAACATGATAGATATATAGAGAGCGCGAGAGAGAGAGCGAGAACGAGAGAGCGAGAGAGCGCGAGAACGAGAGAGCGCGAGAACGAGAGAGCGCGAGAACGAGAGAGCGCGAGAACGAGAGAGCGCGAGAACGAGAGAGCGCGAGAACGAGAGAGCGCGAGAACGAGAGAGCGCGAGAACGAGAGAGCGCGAGAACGAGAGAGCGCGAGAACGAGAGAGCGAGAGCGCGAGAGAGCGAGAGCGCGAGAGCGAGAGCGCGAGAGCGCGCGAGAGCGAGAGCGCGCGAGAGCGAGAGCG
>JBBHAA010003917.1:0-96045 GCA_037953035.1 Aquarana catesbeiana
AAAAAGTCCTGCAAGCAGCATCTTTGAAGCGTTGGAGTGCGGGGTGTAGCAAGATGGCGGTGACGAAACGTCACTTATGTTATAATATCTGAGGGGTCGTCTAATCTGACAAAACACCGGCATTCCGCTATTGGTGCTGACAGAACGTGAGTAGAGAAAGGCCGATAAGAGGCTCCCCTGATGGGGGGATCTGCACTGATAATGAGTGCAGCCCCATCGGTGTTGCCTGTCAGTGCCCATCGGTGTTGCCTGTCAGTGCCGCCTCATCAGTGCCCATCGGTGTTGCCTGTCAGTGCCGCCTCATCAGTGCCCATCGGTGTTGCCTGTCAGTGCCGCCTCATCAGTGCCCATCGGTGTTGCCTGTCAGTGCCGCCTCATCAGTGCCCATCGGTGTTGCCTGTCAGTGCCGCCTCATCAGTGCCCATCGGTGTTGCCTGTCAGTGCCGCCTCATCAGTGCCCATTGGTGTTGCCTGTCAGTGTCTCTTCATCAGTGCCCATCGGTGTTGCCGGTCAGTGCCGCCTCATCAGTGCCCATCGGTGTTGCCTGTCCGTGTCTCTTCATCAGTGCCCATCGGTGTTGCCTGTCCGTGTCTCTTCATCAGTGCCCATCGGTGTTGCCTGTCAGTGCCGCCTCATCAGTGCCCATCGGTGTTGCCTGTCAGTGTCTCTTCATCAGTGCCTGTCGGTGTTGCCTGTCAGTGTCTCTTCATCAGTGCCCATCGGTGTTGCCTGTCAGTGCCGCCTCATCAGTGCCCATCAGTGTTGCCTGTCAGTGTCTCTTCATTAGTGGCCTATCGGTGTTGCCTGTCAGTGTCTCTTCATCAGTGCCCATCGGTGTTGCCTGTCAGTGTCCCTTCATCAGTGCCCATCGGTGTTGCCTGTCAGTGTCTCTTCATCAGTGCCCATCGGTGTTGCCTGTCAGTGTCCCTTCATCAGTGCCCATCGGTGTTGCCTGTCAGTGTCTCTTCATCAGTGCCCATCCGTGTTGCCTGTCAGTGTCTCTTCATCAGTGCCCATCGGTGTTGCCTGTCAGTGTCTCTTCATCAGTGCCCATCAGTGTTGCCTGTCAGTGTCTCTTCATCAGTGCCCATCCGTGTTGCCTGTCCGTGTCTCTTCATCAGTGCCCATCGGTGTTGCCTGTCAGTGTCCCTTCATCAGTGCCCATCGGTGTTGCCTGTCAGTGTCCCTTCATCAGTGCCCATCGGTGTTGCCTGTCCGTGTCTCTTCATCAGTGCCCATCGGTGTTGCCTGTCAGTGCCGCCTCATTAGTGCCCATCGGTGTTGCCTGTCAGTGTCTCTTCATTAGTGCCCATCGGTGTTGCCTGTCAATGTCTCTTCATCAGTGCCCATCCGTGTTGCCTGTCAGTGTCTCTTCATCAGTGCCTATCGGTGTTGCCTGTCAGTGTCTCTTCATCAGTGCCCATCGGTGTTGCCTGTCAGTGTCTCTTCATCAGTGCCCATCGATGTTGCCTGTCAGTGTCCCTTCATCAGTGCCCATCGGTGTTGCCTGTCGGTGTCCCTTCATCAGTGCCCATCGGTGTTGCCTGTCGGTGTCCCTTCATCAGTGCCCATCGGTGTTGCCTGTCGGTGTCCCTTCATCAGTGCCCATCGGTGTTGCCTGTCGGTGTCCCTTCATCAGTGCCCATCGGTGTTGCCTGTCGGTGTCCCTTCATCAGTGCCCATCGGTGTTGCCTGTCAGTGTCTCTTCATCAGTGCCCATCGGTGTTGCCTGTCAGTGTCTCTTCATCAGTGCCCATCGGTGTTGCCTGTCAGTGCCGCCTCATCAGTGCCCATTGGTGTTGCCTGTCAGTGTCTCTTCATCAGTGCCCATCGGTGTTGCCTGTCAGTGCCGCCTCATCAGTGCCCATCGGTGTTGCCTGTCAGTGTCTCTTCATCAGTGCCCATCGGTGTTGCCTGTCAGTGTCTCTTCATCAGTGCCCATCGGTGTTGCCTGTCAGTGTCTCTTCATCAGTGCCCATCGGTGTTGCCTGTCAGTGCCGCCTAATCAGTGCCCATCGGTGTTGCCTGTCAGTGCCGCCTAATCAGTGCCCATCGGTGTTGCCTGTCAGTGCCGCCTAATCAGTGCCCATCGGTGTTGCCTGTCAGTGCCGCCTCATCAGTGCCCATCGGTGTTGCCTGTCAGTGTCTCTTCATCAGTGCCCATCGGTGTTGCCTGTCAGTGCCGCCTCATCAGTGCCCATCGGTGTTGCCTGTCAGTGCCGCCTCATCAGTTAAGGAGAAAACTTTTTTTTTTCTTTTTAAAAATGTTTGGTCTTTTTTTCATTTGTTTGGCAAAAAATAAAAAGCCCCTCCCCCCCCCCCCCCCCCCCAGTGGTGATTAAATACCACCAATAGAAAGCTTTATCTGTCTTGAAAAAATGATAAAAATATGGTTTGGGTTCGGCGTTGGATGACCGCGCAATTGTCATTCAGCTGAAAATTGGCCTGGCCAGGAAGGGGGAACGTTTTTTAATAATTCTACAATTTAGTTTACATATTTGAATATATTTTTTTGAATTTTTCAATAATGTACTTTGCACCTTTTCTGTAAGTTTATCTTTACTACCTCGCGTTCACCTCCCGAAAACATGGACGTTCTTCCAAGAAACGCGTCGGGTGAAAATCATTATATGGGGGATAACCTGAGAGGATTGTGATCTGCGGGATCCAAGACAGTTGGGGGGATGGTTTTGTGTCGAGGACAGATTTCTGTGGGCTAAAGAAAGTGTGCCAAGGTGCCAGGTTGATTGGTGGGCGTTCCTGGAGGACATGGTCTATGGTGACACAGAGGGCCGTACATGGAGTGTAATGGTGTCCACATGGAGTTTGGGGGGAAGCGGCGCTTACAAAAATGTGCCAAAAAATCCCAACCAAGTACAACACTTTCACTTCCATAAATTTTAGTTAAAACTTTTATTACATCACTAATAATGACTAAGCATGGGCGGCTTCTGTTCTCTAAGGCCCGCCCCCGCAGAGCAGTGTAACTCATTGATGTCCAATAGATCAGTAGAGATGTCCGTCAGTGTCAGGATGGGGGGTGTTGGTGTAATATTCCCGGGGGGATGTCAGTGTCAGGATGGGGGGGTGTCGGTGTAATATTCCTGGGGGGATGTCAGTGTCAGGATGGGGGATGTCAGTGTCAGGATGGGGGGGTGTCGATGTAATATTACTGGGGGGTGTCAGTGTCAGGATGGGGGGGGGGTGTCGGTGTAATATTCCTGGGGGGGTGTCAGTGTCAGGATGGGGGGGTGTCGGTGTAATATTCCTGGGGGGATGTCAGTGTCAGGATGGGGGAGTCGGTGTAATATTCCTGGGGGGGATGTCAGTGTCAGGATGGGGGGTGTCGGTGTAATATTCCTGGGGGGATGTCAGTGTCAGGATGGGGGGGTGTCGGTGTAATATTCCTGGGGGGATGTCAGTGTCAGGATGGGGGGAGTCGGTGTAATATTCCTGGGGGGGATGTCAGTGTCAGGATGGGGGGTGTCGGTGTAATATTCCTGGGGGGATGTCAGTGTCAGGATGGGGGGGTGTCGGTGTAATATTCCTGGGGGGATGTCAGTGTCAGGATGGGGGGTGTCGGTGTAATATTCCTGGGGGGATGTCAGTGTCAGGATGGGGGGTGTCGGTGTAATATTCCTGGGGGGATGTCAGTGTCAGGATGGGGGGTGTCGGTGTAATATTCCTGGGGGGATGTCAGTGTCAGGATGGGGGGTGTTGGTGTAATATTCCTGGGGGGGTGTCAGTGTCAGGATGGGGGGAGTCGGTGTAATATTCCTGGGGGGGTGTCAGTGTCAGGATGGGGGGTGTCGGTGTAATATTCCTGGGGGGATGTCAGTGTCAGGATGGGGGTGTCGGTGTAATATTCCTGGGGGGGTGTCAGTGTCAGGATGGGGGGTGTCGGTGTAATATTCCTGGGGGGGTGTCAGTGTCAGGATGGGGGGTGTCGGTGTAATATTCCTGGGGGGATGTCAGTGTCAGGATGGGGGGTGTCGGTGTAATATTCCTCCTGGGGGGATGTCAGTGTCAGGATGGGGGGTGTCGGTGTAATATTCCTGGGGGGATGTCAGTGTCAGGATGGGGGGTGTCGGTGTAATATTCCTGGGGGATGTCAGTGTCAGGATGGGGGGTGTCGGTGTAATATTCCTGGGGGGATGTCAGGATGGGGGGTGTCGGTGTAATATTCCCGGGGGGATGTCAGTGTCAGGATGGGGGGGTGTCGGTGTAATATTCCTGGGGGGATGTCAGTGTCAGGATGGGGGGTGTCGGTGTAATATTCCTGGGGGGATGTCAGGATGGGGGGTGTCGGTGTAATATTCCTGGGGGGGTGTCAGTGTCAGGATGGGGGTTGTCGGTGTAATATTCCTGGGGGGATGTCAGTGTCAGGATGGGGGGTGTCAGTGTAATATTCCTGGGGGGATGTCAGTGTCAGGATGGGGGGTGTCGGTGTAATATTCCTGGGGGGGGGACGTCTGTGCAGGAAGTTCTTTTCATACGATGGACACGGCGAGGACTAAGCGTCTTCTATCAGTTGGTGGGTTCACCTTCTATAGATTCCGGGGGAACATTTTCATTTCTTCCTCAAACATTCCACACATTCGCTTCATTCTTTATTCCACCGTTAATATATACTCCGCATTGACCTTGTATAGCGCTTTTCTCTCTGAGGACTCCAAGTATTGGAGAAGGCCGGGAATCGAACCCGGGTCAGCTGCTGGGAAGGCAGCTACGCTCACCACTGCACCACCAAGGCAAGGTAGCATGTCTTTGTAGTGTGGGAGGAAACCGGAGTACCCGGAGGAAACCCACGCAAGCACAGGGAGAACATGCAAACTCCATGCAGATAGTGTCCTGGTCAGGATTTGAACCAAGGACCCCAGTGCTGCAAGGCTCACCACTAAACCTCTGTGCTGCCCATATGCAGCCTCTGTTCTCTAAGACCCGCCCCCGCTGAGCGGAGTACATCATTTATTTCCACTCAACACATCTCCAGAAGAAATCCAAACTTATCCAAATCTTCAATCTGTATACACTGCATCAGTTGATGATCATATAGTAACTTCCAGCACATCCAGCCCAGCCCTTGTCCCGGGTGTGAGTGCAGAGCAGGGAGGCTGCAGTGGTAGAGATGTGACTTTTATGTACAGAAGACGTGCTGTGAGTGCAGGAAAACCCCGGCTACAGGATGTGAAGGGACCATTCATATTACACCCGGGCATCTTTTCCCCTCCACCAATCTATAAATGCCCGCTCTTTCCCTATACGCTGGTTGCCTGACAAAGGGGCGGGTCTGGGTAGCAGTCCCGCCCATCCCTGACATCACAGGTTGAATTTGACAGCAGCACGCTCTCTCTACAGCTACACAGGCCACTCCCAGCGGGTTTGCTCACCAATCACAAGCTGTGCTGGATGTGCTGGAAGTTTCTATATGATTCTTCTTATCAGGCTTCATCCTCCAGGGCCAGACCTAAGCCAGGGGCCCCGGGGGCGGTCCTCAGGAGGTGCGACCTTGGAAATGGGAAGGTCAATCTCTTTCACAGCAGTATCAGCATTTTCCTAGAAAAGATAAAAATGTGATCAGTCATTTTATTTACAACGCCCAACAAAATGACAACCTAAACCGAGGAACTCTGGAAGGTTCCCGGCCCAATTAATAATAATATGGGGGAGGGACACATAAACCAATAAAGCCATGGTCCTGCACAAAGGTTTGGGGGGAATATAATGGGTGAAAGCTTTGTGAATTGGGTCTAAGGTGTCAGAATATTACAATGCCTTACCTTCTTCTGGGAATTCAGTGGCTGGGTGGAGTTTTCTTCATAGACACAATAGATGGAACAGGACAAGATGCTTGACGAGGAGCCACAGCCGTATTCTGATAAGCCGCAAGCTGTAAGCTGACTGGAGCCCAGCGACCATCAAATTCATTCCAATCGTTGATAAACGTGGGTGGGCTACTGATTTCTAATCCCACCCACCACGTGCATAAGTTATATGAACCATTGATGAGCATGGGTGGGATTCTGTATTTCAAGATCGTCCATCCCCTGGAGCAGTCTGCCTTCAGCCCAGTAGCCGTCCATTCATACCAATGACCAGCAGTGATGAGCATGGGTGAGACTCTGTTCTTCATGGCCGCCAACCCCCTGAAGCAGTCAGGCTGGAGCCCAGGGATTGGTAATTCATATGAACCATTGATAAGCATAGGTTGGACTTTGTTCTTCAAGGACACCCAACCTTTGGAGCAGTCTGCCTTGAGCCCAGCAACAGTCCATTCATACCAATGACCAGCAGTGCTAAGCATGGGTGAGGCTCTGTTCTTTATGGCCGCCAAGCCTGTGAATAAGTCTGACTGGAGCCCAGGGACCGTCCGTTCATATGAACCATTGATAAGCATGGGCGATACTCTGTTCTTTAAGGTCATCCAGCCTCTGGAGCAGTCAGCCTTGAGCCCAGCAACCGTCCATTCATACCAATGACCAGCAGTGATAAGCATGGGTGAGACTCTGTTCTTCAAGGCCACCAACCCCGTGAATAAGTCTGACTGGAGCCCAGGGACCATCAGTTCATATGAACCATTGATAAGCATGGGCGAAACTCTGTTCTTCAAGGTCACCCAGCCTCTGGAGCAGTCAGCCTTGAGCCCAGCAACCAACCATTCACACCAATAATCAGCACTTTTAAGCATGAGTGAGACTCTGTTCTTCAAGATTTCCCACCCCTTGGAGCATTCTGCCTTGAGCCCAGCGACCGTCCATTCAATCCAATGACCAGCAGTAATGAGCATGGGTGAGACTCTGTTCTTCATGGCCACCAACCCCCTGTAGCAGTCAGACTGGAGCCTAGCGACTGTCCAATCAATACAATAATGAGCAGTGGTAAGCATAGATGGGACTTTGTTCTTCAAGGCCACCCATCCCTTATAGCATTCTGCCTTGAGCCCAGCGGCCGTCCATTCAATCCAATGACCAGCAGTGATGAGCATGGGTGAGACTCTGTTCTTCATGGCCACCAACCCCCTGTAGCAGTCAGACTGGAGCCTAGCGACTGTCCAATCAATACAATAACGAGCAGTGGTAAGCATAGGTGGAACTTTGTTCTTCAAGGCCACCCATCCCTTATAGCATTCAGCCTTGAGCCCAGCAACCATCCATTCATACCAATGACCAGCAGTGATGAGCATGGGTGAGACTCTGTTCTTCAAGGCCACCAAGTCCGTGAATAAGTCTGACTGGAGCCCAGGGACCATCCGTTCATATGAACCATTGATAAGCATGGGCGAGACTCTGTTCTTCATGGTCACCCAGCCTCTGGAGTAGTCTTCCTTGTGCCCAGCAACCGTCCATTTATACCAATGACCATCAGTGGTAAGTATGGGTGAGACTCTGTTCTTCATGGTCACCCAGCCTCTGGAGTAGCCTTCCTTGTGCCCAGCAACCGTCCATTTATACCAATGACCATCAGTGGTAAGTATGGGTGAGACTCTGTTCTTCAAGGCCACCCACCCCTTGGAGCATCCTGCGACCGTCCATTCATACCAATGACCAGCAGTGATAAGAATGGGTGAGATTCTGTTCTTTAAGGCCATCCATCCTGGGTACCAGTCTGACGTGGGACCAGGGACTATCCGTTCATATCAATATGCGTCATTGCTAAGCTTGGGTGGGACTCTGATCTCTAAGCCCACCCAGCTCCTGAACCAGTCAGCATTAACAATGTCATCTAGTAACAAAATAACATTCAGCTGGTGAATGAAATAGTAGCGGGATGTTCTTCCTGTGAAACGCGTAGTGAGCATGTAACCCATTATGAGGGTGCTTGTGGAAAGTATCACCTTCATGTCGTTTACAGGGGTCATCAGCTTCATAAGAAAGCTGGGGGGTTTGGGTGAAGGTTTCCCAATGTTTGTAGACCACTCCTCGATGTCCTGCATCACTTTCTCCATGAATTCCTCTGTTTCCTGCTCCACCGTTTTCATAAACCCCCTAAACTCCTGTGTTTTGTGGCCCACCATCTCCATAATGTCCGCTGTTTCCTTCTCTGCCCTCTCAATAAACTCTGCTGTTCTATCCTCCGCCTTCTCTATAAACTGGGCAGTTCTCTGTTCCGCATTCTTCATAAATTCTGCCTTTTCCTTCTCCGCCTTCCCAATAAACTCCACAAAGTCGGCTTTTTTCTGCTGCATCTCCTCCATAAAGGCCGCCGTTTTATGCTCCGCCTTCTCCCTAATCTCCATATATTCCGCCGTTTTCTGCCGCACCTCCTCCATGATGTGCGCCGTTTCCTGCCGCACCTCCTCCATAGTCTGTGTTGCTTTATCCTCCATCTTCTCCTGAAACGCTGCAGCTTCTCTCTGCACCTCCTCCAGAATCTCCACAATATCTGCAGTTTCCTGCTTCACAATCTCCATAATCTCCGCCGTTTCCACCTCCACCTCCTCCATAATCTTCGCTGTTTCCACCTCCACCTCCTCCATAATCTTCGCTGTTTCCACCTCCACCTCCTCCATAATCTCCGCTGTTTCCAGCTCCACCTCCTTCATAATCTGCACAGCTTTGTGCTCCGCCTTCTGAATAAACATCGCCGTTTCCAGCGACACTTTCTGCATGAATTCTGCCATTTCCCGCTCCATCTTCTGCAGAAAGTCGGCAAATTCCTCCTTCCTCTCATGTACCATTCCTACATACAGGAGGAATGGCACCGCCAGCAGCAGCAAGATCTTATACTGCAGCCTCATTTTTGGTGACAGTTTTTTAAAAATCGCTAAAAATATAACGATAGTCAAAATAATTGTCACTATGTGACAATCTCTGATAATCAATAGATAGAAATCCACACTCAATACCAATAACAGGTCATCAAATGTGATTCAATACAAAGCAATCAGCAGCTTCCTCCACAAAGGACTAGAAGAATAGTAATTCTCACACTAATAGCAGCAATGCTCACTATAAGCGGCCTCTGGAAATCCCGGGACACCCCCAACTTCTCCACCGCTAGAGCCGGACTCCATATCTGAGCTCATTATGAACTTCTACTTCTAGAAAATACTCCACCAAAAAGAATTGGAGTACATGGAGATCTCATCCAGGAGCTTCCAACTACCGAAAAGAGTGCAAATTGTAAATGACCCCTAAGTGTGAAATCCCCCGAAGTCCTATATGTGCAGATTCCCCATGTACTCCACCATCTTGGACCCACTTTATTCATCAAATTAGCAAGTTTTGTTTTCATACTTTGGACTGATAATTCACGTTTTCTTGGAGGCCTGTCCATGAATACAGTTTGAACCCTTTAGGGGTGGACTGGTTCAGGTGAACAAGTATTCTACTCTTATCTTTATGAAACAATGTAATTATGTTGGTTACAAATGACGAACGTGAATGACAATCTGTATTGTTAATTAAAAACTTGCAATAAAAATGTATTGTTAAAGAAAAAGACAATGGTAAGAAAGGAGAAGTATCATAATGGAGGATGAATAGGCGAATCACTAGACCCCTTTCACACTGAGGCATTTTTCAGGCGTTAAACGGCTAAAAATGGCGCCTGAAAAACGCCTCCCCTGCCCCCCCAATGTGAGAGCCTGAGTGCTTCCACACGGGGGCGCTGCGCTGGCGGGACGTTAAAGTCCTGTACGGAGGTACCACCCAGCCAGATATTAGGGACCATGTCCCATCTCAGAATGCTTTGGCACAAGCTGTCACTCCAATATGTCCTCTCCTCTCCAATATGCCCCTCTCCTCTCCAATATGTCCTCTCCACTCCAATATGCCCTCTCCTCTCTCCAATATGCCCTCTCCTCTCTACAATATGCCCCTCTCCTCTCTCCAATATGCCCCTCTCCTCTCCAATATGTCCTCTCCTTTCCAATATGTCCTCTCCTCTCCAATATGCCCTCTCCTCTCCAA
Organism: Aquarana catesbeiana; assembly: GCA_037953035.1. Taxonomy (NCBI): domain Eukaryota; kingdom Metazoa; phylum Chordata; class Amphibia; order Anura; family Ranidae; genus Aquarana; species Aquarana catesbeiana. The sequence goes on from JBBHAA010003917.1 coordinate 9,913, forward strand.
TATGCCCTCTCCTCTCTCCAATATGCCCTCTCCTCTCCAATATGCCCTCTCCTCTCTCCAATATGCCCCTCTCCTCTCCAATATGCCCTCTCCTCTCTCCAATATGCCCTCTCCTCTCTCCAATATGCCCTCTCCTCTCTCCAATATGCCCTCTCCTCTCTCCAATATGGCCTCTCCTCTCCAATATGCCCTCTCCTCTCCAATATGCCCTCTACTCTCCAATATGCCCTCTCCTCTCTCCAATATGCCCCTCTCCTCTCCAATATGTCCTCTCCTCTCCAATATGCCCTCTCCTCTCCAATATGCCCTCTCCTCTCCAATATGCCCTCTCCTCTCCAATATGCCCTCTCCTCTCTCCAATATGCCCCTCTCCTCTCCAATATGCCCCTCTCCTCTCCAATATGCCCCTCTCCTCTCCAATATGCCCCTCTCCTCTCCAATATGCCCCTCTCCTCTCCAATATGCCCTCTCCTCTCTCCAATATGTCCTCTCCTCTCTCCAATATGCCCTCTCCTCTCTCCAATATGCCCTCTCCTCTCTCCAATATGCCCCTCTCCTCTCCAATATGCCCCTCTCCTCTCTCCAATATGCCCCTCTCCTCTCTCCAATATGCCCCTCTCCTCTCTCCAATATGTCCTCTCCTCTCTCCAATATGCCCCTCTCCTCTCCAATATGCCCTCTCCTCTCTCCAATATGTCCCTCTCCTCTCCAATATGTCCTCTCCTCTCTCATATGCCCTCTCCTCTCTCCAATATGTCCCTCTCCTCTCCAATATGCCCTCTCCTCTCTCCAATATGCCCCTCTCCTCTCTCCAATATGCCCCTCTCCTCTCTCCAATATGTCCTCTCCTCTCCAATATGCCCCTCTCCTCTCTCCAATATGTCCTCTCCTCTCCAGTATGCCCTCTCCTCTCCAATATGCCCTCTCCTCTCCAATATGCTCTCTCCTCTCTCCAATATGTCCTCTCCAATATGCCCTCTCCTCTCCAATATGCCCCTCTCCTCTCCAATATGCCCCTCTCCTCTCCAATATGCCCTCTCCTCTCTCCAATATGTCCTCTCCTCTCTCCAATATGCCCCTCTCCTCTCCAATATGCCCTCTCCTCTCTCCAATATGTCCTCTCCTCTCTCCAATATGCCCTCTCCTCTCTCCAATATGCCCTCTCCTCTCTCCAATATGCCCCTCTCCTCTCCAATATGCCCCTCTCCTCTCCAATATGCCCCTCTCCTCTCTCCAATATGCCCCTCTCCTCTCTCCAATATGTCCTCTCCTCTCTCCAATATGCCCCTCTCCTCTCCAATATGCCCTCTCCTCTCTCCAATATGTCCCTCTCCTCTCCAATATGTCCTCTCCTCTCTCATATGCCCTCTCCTCTCTCCAATATGTCCCTCTCCTCTCCAATATGCCCTCTCCTCTCTCCAATATGCCCCTCTCCTCTCTCCAATATGCCCCTCTCCTCTCTCCAATATGTCCTCTCCTCTCCAATATGCCCTCTCCTCTCCAATATGCCCTCTCCTCTCCAATATGCCCTCTCCTCTCCAATATGCCCTCTCCTCTCTCCAATATGCCCCTCTCCTCTCCAATATGCCCCTCTCCTCTCCAATATGCCCCTCTCCTCTCCAATATGCCCTCTCCTCTCTCCAATATGTCCTCTCCTCTCTCCAATATGCCCTCTCCTCTCTCCAATATGCCCTCTCCTCTCTCCAATATGCCCCTCTCCTCTCCAATATGCCCCTCTCCTCTCCAATATGCCCCTCTCCTCTCTCCAATATGCCCCTCTCCTCTCTCCAATATGTCCTCTCCTCTCTCCAATATGCCCCTCTCCTCTCCAATATGCCCCTCTCCTCTCCAATATGCCCTCTCCTCTCTCCAATATGTCCCTCTCCTCTCCAATATGTCCTCTCCTCTCTCATATGCCCTCTCCTCTCTCCAATATGTCCCTCTCCTCTCCAATATGCCCTCTCCTCTCTCCAATATGCCCCTCTCCTCTCTCCAATATGCCCCTCTCCTCTCTCCAATATGTCCTCTCCTCTCCAATATGCCCCTCTCCTCTCTCCAATATGTCCTCTCCTCTCCAGTATGCCCTCTCCTCTCCAATATGCCCTCTCCTCTCCAATATGCTCTCTCCTCTCTCCAATATGTCCTCTCCAATATGCCCTCTCCTCTCCAATATGCCCCTCTCCTCTCCAATATGCCCCTCTCCTCTCCAATATGCCCTCTCCTCTCTCCAATATGTCCTCTCCTCTCTCCAATATGCCCCTCTCCTCTCCAATATGCCCTCTCCTCTCTCCAATATGTCCTCTCCTCTCTCCAATATGCCCTCTCCTCTCTCCAATATGTCCCTCTCCTCTCCAATATGTCCTCTCCTCTCTCATATGCCCTCTCCTCTCTCCAATATGTCCCTCTCCTCTCCAATATGCCCTCTCCTCTCTCCAATATGCCCTCTCCTCTCTCCAATATGCCCTCTCCTCTCCAATATGCCCTCTCCTCTCCAATATGTCCTCTCCTCTCTCCAATATGTCCTCTCCTCTCCAATATGTCCTCTCCTCTCCAATATGCCCTCTCCTCTCTCCAATATGCCCCTCTCCTCTCCAATATGCCCCTCTCCTCTCCAATATGCCCCTCTCCTCTCTCCAATATGCCCCTCTCCTCTCCAATATGCCCCTCTCCTCTCTCCAATATGTCCTCTCCTCTCCAATATGCCCTCTCCTCTCCAATATGCCCTCTCCTCTCTCCAATATGTCCTCTCCAATATGCCCCTCTCCTCTCCAATATGCCCCTCTCCTCTCTCCAATATGTCCTCTCCTCTCCAATATGCCCCTCTCCTCTCTCCAATATGTCCTCTCCTCTCCAATATGCCCTCTCCTCTCCAATATGCCCTCTCCTCTCTCCAATATGCCCTCTCCTCTCTCCAATATGCCCTCTCCTCTCTCCAATATGCCCCTCTCCTCTCCAATATGCCCCTCTCCTCTCTCCAATATGTCCTCTCCAATATGTCCCTCTCCTCGCCAATATGCCCCTCTCCTCTCTCCAATATGCCCTCTCCTCTCTCCAATATGTCCTCTCCTCTCTCCAATATGCCCCTCTCCTCTCCAATATGCCCTCTCCTCTCTCCAATATGCCCCTCTCCTCTCCAATATGCCCCTCTCCTCTCCAATATGCCCCTCTCCTCTCCAATATGCACCTCTCCTCTCTCCAATATGTCCTCTCCTCTCCAATATGCCCCTCTCCTCTCCAATATGCCCTCTCCTCTCCAATATGCCCTCTCCTCTCTCCAATATGCCCTCTCCTCTCTCCAATATGTCCCTCTCCTCTCCAATATGCCCTCTCCTCTCCAATATGCCCTCTCCTCTCTCCAATATGCCCTCTCCTCTCTCCAATATGCCCCTCTCCTCTCCAATATGCCCTCTCCTCTCCAATATGCCCCTCTCCTCTCCAATATGCCCCTCTCCTCTCCAATATGCCCTCTCCTCTCTCCAATATGCCCTCTCCTCTCTCCAATATGCCCCTCTCCTCTCCAATATGCCCTCTCCTCTCTCCAATATGTCCTCTCCAATATGCCCCTCTCCTCTCCAATATGGCCTCACCTCTCTCCAATATGCCCTCTCCTCTCCAATATGCCCTCTCCTCTCTCCAATATGCCCCTCTCCTCTCCAATATGCCCTCTCCTCTCCAATATGTCCCTCTCCTCGCCAATATGCCCCTCTCCTCTCCAATATGCTCTCTCCTCTCTCCAATATGTCCTCTCCTCTCCAGTATGCCCCTCTCCTCGCCAATATGCCCTCTCCTCTCCAATATGTCCCTCTCCTCGCCAATATGCCCCTCTCCTCTCCAATATGCCCCTCTCCTCTCCAATATGTCCTCTCCTCTCCAATATGTCCTCTCCTCTCTCCAATATGTCCTCTCCTCTCCAGTATGCCCTCTCCTCTCCAATATGTCCTCTCCTCTCCAATATGTCCTCTCCTCTCTCCAATATGCCCCTCTCCTCTCCAGTATGTCCTCTCCTCTCCAATATGTCCTCTCCTCTCTCCAATATGTCCTCTCCTCTCTCCAATATGCCCCTCTCCTCTCCAATATGCCCCTCTCCTCTCCAATATGCCCTCTCCTCTCTAATATGCCCTCTCCTCTCCAATATGCCCTCTCCTCTCCAATATGCCCTCTCCTCTCCAATATGTCCTCTCCTCTCTCCAATATGCCCCTCTCCTCTCCAATATGCCCTCTCCTCTCCAATATGCCCTCTCCTCTCCAATATGCCCCTCTCCTCGGAAAACTCATTACTGACCCCCTTCTTGTGTAACCCCCAGATGCCCGCTATTCTCACCTCCTCCTTTGTCCTCTCCTTGGATATGAAGGAATCCGTCCCACTTTGTCCATTTGGTAGATCCGAGGTCTTGTAAATTATTACCATTTACCCAATTACAGGATAAATTTGGCCCACCAAGTGTTCTACAGATCCCTACAGATCCCTCATTGTGCCCAGAACTCCCACCCACAATCTTCACCCCCTGTCTTCTATTGGGGGTATCTCTCTGGAGGGCGGAGCAGGAAAGGGCCGTGATTCCTGATCTCTATAAACTGCTGAATTCTTTCTCCATCCAAACTCAAGGTAAACATCCTTCCATGAGCTTCGGGGGGTAGGGGGTTGGGAGACGAGATTTCACAGGAAGAGCGGCAGATTATTTGGTCCCCGGCTGCTAAAATCTCCCTGTGCACTTTATCCCCTTCAGATCCGCGGTATAGCCGAATGACGGGCACAGCGCCGACCTACCTTGCCGGGAGACCGTCAATAGATGTCCTCCCCTTTACACGCTCCTCGCCGGCCCCGCAATGTGATCACTGAGCCAATGAGATTCGAGTGATCACAGATTGGTGGAAGGGGTCGATCCTGGCCCCTTACCATGTGATCAGATGTCAGCCAATGACAGCTGATCACGTGATGTAAACAGAAGATCGGTAATGGCTTCTGTGTAAGGGGCTTCGATCCCGAAGAGGAAGATGCATAGCCACCTACCAGTGCCCACTCTGCATAACTGTGCCCAACAGTGCCAGAAATCAGTGCCCACCAGTGCATAACAGTGCCAGCAATCAGTGCCACCTATCAATGCCCACGAGTGCCACCTATCAATGCCCACGAGTGCCACCTATCAATGCCCACGAGTGCCACCTATCAATGCTCATGAGTGCCACCGATCAGTGCCCATGAGTGCCACCTATCAATGCCCACGAGTGCCACCTATCAATGCTCATGAGTGCCACCGATCAGTGCCCATGAGTGCCACCTATCAATGCCCACCAGTGGTGCCAATCACTGCGTCATCAGTGCCACCTAGCAGTGCTGCCTATCAGTGTCACCTACCAGCGCCGATCAGTGCCTGTCACTGCCACCCATCAGTGCCAGCTATCAATGCCCTTCAATGCCGCCCATCAGTGCCACCTCTCAGTGCCCACCAATGCCACCTACCGTTGCCAGCCAGTACCACCTCACCAGTGCCCTTCAGTGCTGCCTTATCAGTGTCCATCAATGCAGCCTATCGGTGTCCATCAGTGCAGCCTCATCAGCGTACATCAATGAAGGAGAAAAATTACCTGTTTGCAAAATTTACCCCAGAGGTGATCAGATACCACCAAAAGAAAGCTCTATTTGTGGGAAAAAAAGGATATAAATTTCATTTGGGTACAGCGTTGTATGACTGCGTAATTGTCGTTCAAAGAGTGACAGCACTGAAAGCTGAAAATTGGTCTGGGCAGGAGACTGATTGGCGGCACTGATAGATGGCACTGATTGTCGGCACTGATAGGCGGTGCTGATGGGCACTGATGGGTCGGCACTGAGAGACAGCACTGATTGTTGGCACTGATGGGCGGCACTGATTGTTGGCACTGATGGGCGGCACTGATGGGCGGCACTGATGGGTCGGCACTGATGGGTCGGCACTGATGGGTTGGCACTGATGGGTCGGCACTGATGGGCGGGACTGATGGGTCGGCACTGATGGGCGGCACTGATTGTTGGCACTGATGGGTGGCACTGATTGTTGGCACTGATGGGCGGCACTGATTGTTGGCACTGATGGGTGGCACTGATTGTTGGCACTGATGGACGGCACTGATTGTTGGCACTGATGGGCGGGACTGATGGGTCGGCACTGATGGGCGGCACTGATTGTTGGCACTGATGATCAGTTCCCTGATTTATCTGTGTAGATATCCTCTGTCAGGATTGTTGGTTGCCGGCTCTCCTCTCCTCATGCTGTGACAGTGTGAGGAAAGGAATGCCGATAATCGTCAAGTCTGTTTACATTGTGATGAGCTGTGATTGGCCTTTACCATAATACTAAGGACACAGCGATCACAGAGGGGCGTGGTTCCGGAGGGGCGTGGTTCCAGGGGTGTGTGGTTCTGGAGGGGTGTGGTTCCGGAGGGGTGTCCTCCCAGAACACTAGAACTGCACTGTACCCATCTGTCGGCTATAGCTCGGTAAGGAAGGGGTTACGTAATAACCTGTGCTGAACACGGCAGATCTTATTGGCTGATGATGGAGTTTACGTTTAATCGTTATTTATTTATTTATTTTTATTTTTGCTAATTGTGTTTGCGATGCCTTTCAGAAAAAGGAGCCCCCCGAGGAAAGCGCGGACAGCCAGTTTCAGGATGAACACTTCCTGATGGTGACACAGCTTCAGTGGGAGGACGACGTCATCTGGAATGGAGAAGACGTGAAGCACAAAGTCACCAAGACGCAGAGAGCCAGTTTGGCGGGCTGGCTTCCTTCCAGCATGACCAGAAACGCCATGGCGTACAACGCCCAGCAAGGTACCCGTCTACCCTCCATCTCCTTTATAGCAGAGCCCAGTGTGTGCCGGGACTGTCCTCTAATTCTCTCATTTGTGTAGGACTGAATCGCACCGGATCGCTGCTCAATCTCCCAACACCACTTGTGCAAAAACCCAGTTTATCCGCAGTGCTCATCTCCTCTAAAGGGAAAGAGAAGCATCCTCCTGAGCAGCAAGGCAAGTGACAGCTAGAGGAGCAGCACCGGCGGGACTTCCCATTCCAACCGGGGATCCGCTTCCCATTCCAACCGGGGATCCGCTTCCCATTCCAACCAGAACTCCGCTTCCCATTCCAACCGGGGATCCGCTTCCCATTCCAACTGGGGATCCGCTTCCCATTCCAACCAGAACTCCGCTTCCCATTCCAACTGGGGATCCGCTTCCCATTCCAACCGGGGATCCGCTTCCCATTCCAACTGGGGATCCGCTTCCCATTCCAACCGGGGATCCGCTTCCCATTCCAACCGAGGATCCGCTTCCCATTCCAACCAGAACTCCGCTTCCCATTCCAACTGGGGATCCGCTTCCCATTCCAACCGGGGATCCGCTTCCCATTCCAACTGGGGATCCGCTTCCCATTCCAACCGGGGATCCGCTTCCCATTCCAACCGAGGATCCGCTTCCCATTCCAACTGGGGATCCGCTTCCCATTCCAACCGGGGATCCGCTTCTCATTCCAACCGGGGATCCGCTTCCCATTCCAACCGGGGATCCGCTTCTCATTCCAACCGGGGATCCGCTTCCCATTCCAACCAGAACTCCGCTTCCCATTCCAACCGGGGATCCGCTTCCCATTCCAACCGGGGATCCGCTTCCCATTCCAACCGGGGATCCGCTTCCCATTCCAACTGGGGATCCGCTTCCCTTTCCAACCAGAACTCATCCACCCGCTCCTTTCTGGAGTATTCCGTTCCGATCTTCTCTATACAGTGTTAGAACTTGTCTCTAGTTCTATAGACTGCAATAGGATTGTGGATTGTATAGCAGAGGGTGCTTCTTATAGAAAGAGAACTAGAACCTTCACATGGACTTTGTCCCCTGTGGTGTCATCATTATTACTACTATACAGGATTTATAATATTAAGGGGGACAATATTACCACGCAGTTCAGCACAAGAGAGTTAGGAGGGCCCCGATTCTGAGAGCTTGTAATCTAAAAGTCATTTTGAAGAATTGTGAATAATTAAATGCAAATTATTTTATTTCTGCTTCGCAGTGTCTGTAGAAGAGGACCGCCCCTGGTTTTCAATTTTCCCCATTGACAATGAAGAGCTGGTGTACGGACGATGGGAAGACAACATCATCTGGGATGATCAGGCCATGGACAGGCTATTGGCCCCTCCGGTCCTCACCTTAGATCCCAACGATGAAAATATTATCCTAGGTTGGTTATATTTTATACACCAAAGTATGATTTATATATATACACACACATTTATAATAAATATATATATATATCTATATGGATCGTCTCCTCTGCAGATTGTGTAAGTTTTGCCCCCTTACATAGAAATGAAGGGTCTATAATTTTTATCATAGGTGTATTTTATATGATAGAGACAGAATATCAACCAAAAATCCAGAAAAATCTCACAATACAAATGTTATAAATGGAGTAAAATAAGTATTTGCTCCCCTTAGTAGTTGGTGGAGAAACCCTTGTTGGTGATCACAGAGGTCAGACGTTTCTTGTAGGTGGTGATCAGTTTCCACACATCTCAGGAGGGATTTTGTCTTCTTTACAGATCTTCTCTAAATCCTGAAGGTTTCTTGACAACTCGAAGTTTCAGCTCCTCCATACATTTTCTATAGGATTAAGGTCTGGAGACTGGCTAGGACACTCCATGACCTTAATGTGCTTCTTCTTGAGCAGCTCCTTTGTTGCCTTGGTGGTATGTTTTGGGTCATTGTCATGCTGGAAGACCCATCCATGACCCATCTTCAGTGTTCTGGATGAGGGAAGAAGGTTCTCCTCCAAGATTTTACAATACATGGTCCCGTCCATTGGTCCCTCAATGCGGCAAAGTCAGTCTGAACCTTTATCAGAGAAACCGCCCCAAATCATCATGTTTCCACCTCCGTGTGTGACTGTAAGGATGGTGATGTGACTGTAGGGATGGTGATGTGACTGTAGGGATGATGTGTGACTGTAGGGATGATGTGTGACTGTAGGGATGATGTGACTGTAGGGATGATGTGTGACTGTAGGGATGATGTGTGACTGTAGGGATGATGTGTGACTGTAGGGATGATGTGACTGTAGGGATGATGTGTGACTGTAGGGATGATGTGTGACTGTAGGGATGGTGTGTGACTGTAGGGATGGGGTGTGACTGTAGGGATGGGGTGTGACTGTAGGGATGATGTGTGACTGTAGGGATGGGGTGTGACTGTAGGGATGATGATGTGACTGTAGGGATGGTGTGTGACTGTAGGGATGATGTGTGACTGTAGGGATGATGTGACTGTAGGGATGATGTGTGACTGTAGGGATGATGTGTGACTGTAGGGATGGTGTTCTTAGGGTCATAGTCAGCATTTTTCTTCCTCCAAACACGGCGAGTCAAGTTAATGCCAAAGAGCTGAATCCTTCTCTGAATCATTTAGATGTTGATTGGTAGACTTCAGACGTTCCTCTACATGTGTCTTCCTGAGGAGGAGGACCTTGCGGGGGCTGAAGGATTTCAATCCATGGCGGTGTATTGTGTTACCAATGGTTTGTTTGGTGACTGTGGTCCCAACTACCTTGAGATCCTTCACAAGCTCCTCCCGTGTAGTTCTGGGCGGATCCCTCACTTTTCTCATGACCATCCTCACCCCATGAGGTGAAATCTTCCATGGAGCTCCAGACCGAGGACAATTGATGGTTATTTTGTATTTCTTCCATTTGTGAATAATCGCTCCAACAGTTGTCTCCTTCTCACCGATCTTCTTGCTGATGGTCTTGTAGCCCATTCCAGCCTTGTGCAGGTCTACAATCTTCTCCCTGACGTCCTCTGACAGATCTTTGGTCTTCCCCATGATGGTGAGGATTGAATGGAAGAAAGAGATTCTGTGGACAGGAGTCTTTTATACACATAACGAGTTGTCGTTAGGAGAACCTTCTTACATTGACAGGACTAATTGTGTACCACATGAGCACCTACTGTAGTGTCTGTGTATACTCCATATATACCCCATATATACTATATACTCCCTCTATATACTCCATATATACCCCCCATATATACTATATACACTCTCTATATACTCCATATATACCCCCCATATATACTATATACACTCTCTATATACTCCATATATACCCCCCATATATACTATATACACTCTCTATATACCCCCCATATATACTATACACTCTATATACTCCATATATACCCCCCATATATACTATATACACTCTCTATATACTCCATATATACCCCCCATATATACTATATACACTCTCTATATACCCCCCATATATACTATATACACTCTATATACTCCATATATACCCCCCATATATACTATATACACTCTCTATATACTCCATATATACCCCCCCATATATACTATATACATTCTCTATATACTCCATATATACCCTCCATATATACTATATACACTCTCTATATACTCCATATATACCCCCCATATATACTATATACACTCTCTATATACTCCATATATACCCCCCATATATAGCTATATACACTCTCTATATACCCCCCATATATACTATATACACTCTATATACTCCATATATACCCCCCATATATACTATATACACTCTCTATATACTCCATATATACCCCCCCCATATATACTATATACATTCTCTATATACTCCATATATACCCTCCATATATACTATATACACTCTCTATATACTCCATATATACCCCCCATATATACTATATACACTCTCTATATACTCCATATATACCCCCATATATACTATATACACTCTCTATATACCCCCCATATATACTATATACACTCTCTATATACTCCATATATACCCCCCATATATACTATATACACTCTCTATATACTCCATATATACCCCCCATATATACTATATACACTCTCTATATACTCCATATATACTATATACACTCTCTATATACTCCATATATACCCCCCATATATACTATATACACTCTCTATATACTCCATATATACTATATACACTCTCTATATACTCCAAATATACTATATACACTCTCTATATACTCCATATATACCCCCCATATATACTATATACACTCTCTATATACTCCATATATACTATATACACTCTCTATATACTCCATATATACCCCCCATATATACTATATACACTCTCTATATACTCCATATATACCCCCATATATACTATATACACTCTCTATATACTCCATATATACCCCCCATATATACTATATACACTCTCTATATACCCCCCATATATACTATATACACTCTCTATATACTCCATATATACCCCCCATATATACTATATACACTCTCTATATACCCCCCATATATACTATATACACTCTCTATATACTCCATATATACCCCCCATATATACTATATACACTCTCTATATACTCCATATATACCCCCATATATATACTATATACACTCTCTATATACTCCATATATACCCCCCATATATACTATATACACTCTCTATATACTCCATATATACCCCCCCATATATACTATATACATTCTCTATATACTCCATATATACCCTCCATATATACTATATACACTCTCTATATACTCCATATATACCCCCCATATATACTATATACACTCTCTATATACTCCATATATACTATATACTCCATATATACCCCCCATATATACTATATACACTCTCTATATACCCCCCATATATACTATATACACTCTATATACTCCATATATACCCCCCATATATACTATATACACTCTCTATATACTCCATATATACCCCCCATATATACTATATACACTCTCTATATACTCCATATATACCCCCCATATATACTATATACACTCTCTATATACTCCATATATACTATATACACTCTCTATATACTCCATATATACCCCCATATATACTATATACACTCTCTATATACTCCATATATACTATATACACTCTCTATATACACTCTCTATATACTCCATATATACCCCCCATATATACTATATACACTCTCTATATACTCCATATATACTATATACAATCTCTATATACTCCATATATACTATATACACTCTCTATATACTCCATATATACTATATACACTCTCTATATACTCCATATATACCCCCCATATATACTATATACACTCTCTATATACCCCCATATATACTATATACACTCTCTATATACTCCATATATACCCCCCATATATACTATATACACTCTCTATATACTCCATATATACTATATACACTCTCTATATACTCCATATATACTATATACACTCTCTATATACTCCATATATACCCCCCATATATACTATATACACTCTCTATATACTCCATATATACTATATACACTCTCTATATACTCCATATATACTATATACACTCTCTATATACTCCATATATACCCCCATATATACTATATACACTCTCTATATACTCCATATATACTATATACACTCTCTATATACTCCATATATACTATATAAACTCTCTATATACTCCATATATACTATATACACTCTCTATATACTCCATATATACTATATACACTCTCTATATACTCCATATATACTATATACACTCTCTATATACTCCATATATACCCCCCATATATACTATATACACTCTCTATATACCCCCCATATATACTATATACACTCTCTATATACTCCATATATACCCCCCATATATACTATATACACTCTCTATATACCCCCCATATATACTATATACACTCTCTATATACTCCATATATACCCCCCATATATACTATATACACTCTCTATATACCCCCCATATATACTATATACACTCTCTATATACTCCATATATACCCCCCATATATACTATATACACTCTCTATATACTCCATATATACTATATACACTCTCTATATACTCCATATATACCCCCCATATATACTATATACACTCTCTATATACTCCATATATACTATATACACTCTCTATATACTCCATATATACCCCCCCATATATACTATATACACTCTCTATATACTCCATATATACTATATACACTCTCTATATACTCCATATATACTATATACACTCTCTATATACTCCATATATATACCACATGAGCACCTACTGTAGCCAGTCTGTGGGGGGAGAATTATTGTTGGTTGGGGATCAAATACTTATTTTACTCCATTTATAACATTTGTATTGTGTGATTTTTCTGGATTTTTGGTTGATATTCTGTCTCTATCATATAAAATACACCTATGATAAAAATGATAGACCCTTCATTTCTATGTAAGGGGGCAAAACTTACACAATCTGCAGAGGAGACAATCATTATCCACCCCCTGCTGTACCTAAAAAAACCTAATAGGGGGTAATACTAGCCCATTGCATGAAGAAAAAATATATTTTGAATGGTTTCTCTTTACAGAAATCCCGGATGAAAAAGAGGAAACAACATCAAATTCACCTTCTAAAGAAAGCAAAAAGGAATCCTCTTTAAAGAAAAGTAGAATATTGTTGGGTAAAACAGGCGTGATCAAAGAGGAGCCGCAGCAGGTGAGAGACTTCTTTGGGTTTTGTCCATTTTTTTGCTGTTATAAGAATGTATCTAAGCAAAAAAATTAAAAAATAAACTTGTGTAGTGCATCCCTCACATGCATTCCCCTGTGTTTTATCCCCTTAAAAATACTGCAAGCCCAGAGAAATATCTATTGTTCTGCAAAAATCCAGTGAGCTCCCATCTTCCTGTACTGAGCTGACAACCCTGACTCCGCTTCACTGAAATTCCCAGCAGTGTTGTCGGTCCTTCCTGCAAAACTCCATCCATCCCCACCTACCTTCTGTCCCTCCCCCACGTTTTCTCCCCGCCCCTCCGTCTCCCTCCCCGCCTATCCCCCGGCCCTCTGTGTCTCTCTCCCCGCCTATCCCCACCCCTCTGTATCTCTCTCCCCGCCTATCCCCCGCCCCTCTGTATCTCTCTCCCCGCCTATCCCCCGCCCCTCTGTATCTCTCTCCCCGCCTATCCCCGCCCCTCTGTGTTTCTCTCCCCGCCTATCCCCCGCCCCTCTGTATCTCTCTCCCCGCCTATCCCCGCCCCTCTGTGTTTCTCTCCCCGCCTATCCCCCGGCCCTCTGTGTCTCTCTCCCCGCCTATCCCCCGGCCCTCTGTGTCTCTCTCCCCGCCTATCCCCCGCCCCTCTTTGTCTCTCTCCCCGCCTATCCCCCGCCCCTCTGTATCTCTCTCCCCGCCTATCCCCCGGCCCTCTGTATCTCTCTCCCCGCCTATCCCCGCCCCTCTGTGTTTCTCTCCCCGCCTATCCCCCGCCCCTCTGTATCTCTCTCCCCGCCTATCCCCCGCCCCTCTGTATCTCTCTCCCCGCCTATCCCCCGGCCCTCTGTATCTCTCTCCCCGCCTATCCCCGCCCCTCTGTGTTTCTCTCCCCGCCTATCCCCCGGCCCTCTGTGTCTCTCTCCCCGCCTATCCCCACCCCTCTGTATCTCTCTCCCCGCCTATCCCCCGCCCCTCTGTATCTCTCTCCCCGCCTATCCCCCGCCCCTCTGTATCTCTCTCCCCGCCTATCCCCGCCCCTCTGTGTTTCTCTCCCCGCCTATCCCCCGCCCCTCTGTGTCTCTCTCCCCGCCTATCCCCACCCCTCTGTATCTCTCTCCCCGCCTATCCCCCGCCCCTCTGTATCTCTCTCCCCGCCTATCCCCGCCCCTCTGTGTTTCTCTCCCCGCCTATCCCCCGCCCCTCTGTATCTCTCTCCCCGCCTATCCCCGCCCCTCTGTGTTTCTCTCCCCGCCTATCCCCCGGCCCTCTGTGTCTCTCTCCCCGCCTATCCCCCGGCCCTCTGTGTCTCTCTCCCCGCCTATCCCCCGCCCCTCTGTGTCTCTCTCCCCGCCTATCCCCCGCCCCTCTGTATCTCTCTCCCCGCCTATCCCCGCCCCTCTGTGTTTCTCTCCCCGCCTATCCCCCGGCCCTCTGTGTCTCTCTCCCCGCCTATCCCCCGGCCCTCTGTGTCTCTCTCCCCGCCTATCCCCCGCCCCTCTGTGTCTCTCTCCCCGCCTATCCCCCGCCCCTCTGTATCTCTCTCCCCGCCTATCCCCCGGCCCTCTGTATCTCTCTCCCCCGGCCCTCTGTATCTCTCTCCCCGCCTATCCCCCGCCCCTCTGTATCTCTCTCCCCGCCTATCCCCCGGCCCTCTGTATCTCTCTCCCCGCCTATCCCCGCCCCTCTGTGTTTCTCTCCCCGCCTATCCCCCGCCCCTCTGTGTCTCTCTCCCCGCCTATCCCCCGGCCCTCTGTGTCTCTCTCCCCGCCTATCCCCCGGCCCTCTGTGTCTCTCTCCCCGCCTATCCCCCGCCCCTCTGTGTCTCTCTCCCCGCCTATCCCCCGCCCCTCTGTGTCTCTCTCCCCGCCTATCCCCCGCCCCTCTGTATCTCTCTCCCCGCCTATCCCCGCCCCTCTGTATATCTCTCCCCGCCTATCCCCCGCCCCTCTGTATCTCTCTCCCCGCCTATCTCCCACCCTTCTGTGTCTCTCTCCCCGCCTATCCCCGCCCCTGTGTGCCAATCCCCCGCTCCTCTGTGTCTCTCCCCGCCTAACCGCCCCTCTGTGTCTCTCCCCGGCTAACCCCGCCCCTCTGTGTCTCTCTCCCCGCCTATCCCCCGCCCCTCTGTATCTCTCTCCCCGCCTATCCCCCGCCCCTCTGTGTCTCTCTCCCCGCCTATCCCCCGCCCCTCTGTGTCTCTCTCCCCGCCTATCCCCCGCCCCTCTGTGTCTCTCTCCCCGCCTATCCCCCGCCCCTCTGTGCCTCTCTCCCCGCCTATCCCCCGCCCCTCTGTATCTCTCACCCCGCCTATCCCCGCCCCTCTGTATCTCTCTCCCCGCCTATCCCCCGCCCCTCTGTATCTCTCTCCCCGCCTATCCCCCGCCCCTCTGTATCTCTCTCCCCGCCTATCCCCGCCCCTCTGTGTCTCTCTCCCCGCCTATCCCCCGCCCCTCTGTATCTCTCTCCCTGCCTATCCCCCGCCCCTCTGTATCTCTCTCCCCGCCTATCTCCCACCCTTCTGTGTCTCTCTCCCCGCCTATCCCCGCCCCTGTGTGCCAATCCCCCGCTCCTCTGTGTCTCTCCCCGCCTAACCGCCCCTCTGTGTCTCTCCCCGGCTAACCCCGCCCCTCTGTGTCTCTATCCCCCACCCCTCTGTGTCTCTCTCCCCGCCTATCCCCCGCCCCTCTGTGTCTCTCTCCCCGCCTATCCCCGCCCCTCTGTGTCTCTATCCCCCACCCCTCTGTGTCTCTCTCCCCGCCTATCCCCCACCCCTCTGTATCTCTCTCCCCGCCTATCCCCCGCCCCTCTGTATCTCTCTCCCCGCCTATCCCCCGCCCCTCTGTATCTCTCTCCCCGCCTATCCCCCGCCCCTCTGTATCTCTCTCCCCGCCTCTCTGTATCTCTCTCCCCGCCTATCCCCGCCCCTCTGTGTTTCTCTCCCCGCCTATCCCCGCCCCTCTGTGTCTCTCTCCCCGCCTATCCCCGCCCCTGTGTGCCAATCCCCCGCCCCTCTGTGTCTCTCTCCCCGCCTATCCCCCACCCCTCTGTATCTCTCTCCCCGCCTATCCCCCGCCCCTCTGTATCTCTCTCCCCGCCTATCCCCCGCCCCTCTGTATCTCTCTCCCCGCCTATCCCCCGCCCCTCTGTATCTCTCTCCCCGCCTATCCCCCGCCCCTCTGTATCTCTCTCCCTGCCTATCCCCCGCCCCTCTGTGTTTCTCTCCCCGCCTATCCCCGCCCCTGTGTGCCAATCCCCCGCCCCTCTGTGTCTCTCTCCCCGCCTATCCCCGCCCCTCTGTGTCTCTCTCCCCGCCCCTCTGTGTCTCTCTCCCCGCCTATCCCCGCCCCTCTGTGTCTCTATCCCCGCCCCTCTGTGTCTCTATCCCCGCCCCTCTGTGTCTCTATCCCCGCCCCTCTGTGTCTCTATCCCCGCCCCTCTGTCTCTCTCTCCCCGCCTATCCCCGCCCCTCTGTGTCTCTATCCCCGCCCCTCTGTGTCTCTATCCCCGCCCCTCTGTGTCTCTATCCCCGCCCCTCTGTGTCTCTATCCCCGCCCCTCTGTGTCTCTATCCCCGCCCCTCTGTGTCATTATCCCCGCCCCTCTGTGTCATTATCCCCGCCCCTCTGTGTCTCTATCCCCGCCCCTCTGTGTCTCTCTCCCCGCCTATCCCCGCCCCTCTGTGTCTCTCTCCCCGCCTATCCCCGCCCCTCTGTGTCTCTCTCCCCGCCCCTCTGTCTCTCTCTCCCTGCCTATCCCCCGCCCCTCTGTGTTTCTCTCCCCGCCTATCCCCGCCCCTGTGTGCCAATCCCCCGCCCCTCTGTGTCTCTCTCCCCGCCTATCCCCGCCCCTCTGTGTCTCTCTCCCCGCCCCTCTGTGTCTCTCTCCCCGCCTATCCCCGCCCCTCTGTGTCTCTATCCCCGCCCCTCTGTGTCTCTATCCCCGCCCCTCTGTGTCTCTATCCCCGCCCCTCTGTGTCTCTATCCCCGCCCCTCTGTGTCTCTATCCCCGCCCCTCTGTGTCTCTCTCCCCGCCTATCCCCGCCCCTCTGTGTCTCTATCCCCGCCCCTCTGTGTCTCTATCCCCGCCCCTCTGTGTCTCTATCCCCGCCCCTCTGTGTCTCTATCCCCGCCCCTCTGTGTCTCTATCCCCGCCCCTCTGTGTCTCTATCCCCGCCCCTCTGTGTCTCTATCCCCGCCCCTCTGTGTCATTATCCCCGCCCCTCTGTGTCATTATCCCCGCCCCTCTGTGTCTCTATCCCCGCCCCTCTGTGTCTCTCTCCCCGCCTATCCCCGCCCCTCTGTGTCTCTCTCCCCGCCTATCCCCGCCCCTCTGTGTCTCTCTCCCCGCCCCTCTGTCTCTCTCTCCCCGCCTATCCCCGCCCCTCTGTGTCTATCTCCCCGCCCCTCTGTCTCTCTCTCCCCGCCTATCCCCGCCCCTCTGTGTCTCTCTCCCCGCCTATCCCCGCCCCTCTGTGTCTCTATCCCTGCTAATCCCCCACCCCTCTGTGTCTCTCTCCCCGCCTATCCCCGCCCCTCTGTGTCTCTCTCCCCGCCTATCCCCGCCCCTCTGTGTCTCTCTCCCTGCTAATCCCCCACCCCTCTGTGTCTCTCTCCCCGCCTATCCCCGCCCCTCTGTGTCTCTCTCCCCGCCTATCCCCGCCCCTCTGTGTCTCTCTCCCCGCCCCTCTGTGTCTCTCTCCCCGCCTATCCCCGCCCCTCTGTCTCTCTCTCCCCGCCCCTCTGTCTCTCTCTCCCCGCCCCTCTGTGTCTCTCTCCCCGCCTATCCCCGCCCCTCTGTGTGTCTCTCCCCGCCCCTCTGTGTCTCTCTCCCCACCTATCCCCGCCCCTCTGTGTCTCTCTCCCCACCCCTCTGTCTCTCTATCCCCGCCCCTCTGTGTCTCTCTCCCCGCCTATCCCCGCCCCTCTGTGTCTCTCTCCCCACCCCTCTGTCTCTCTCTCCCCGCCTATCCCCGCCCCTCTGTGTCTCTCTCCCCGCCTATCCCCGCCCCTCTGTGTCTCTATCCCCGCCCCTCTGTGTCTCTCTCCCTGCTAATCCCCCACCCCTCTGTGTCTCTATCCCCGCCCCTCTGTGTCTCTCTCCCTGCTAATCCCCCACCCCTCTGTGTCTCTCTCCCCGCCTATCCCCCGCCCCTCTGTATCTCTCTCCCCGCCTATCCCCGCCCCTCTGTGTTCCTATCCCCGCCCCTCTGTGTCTCTCTCCCCGCCTATCCCCGCCCCTGTGTGCCAATCCCCCGCCCCTCTGTGTCTCTCTCCCCGCCTATCCCCCACCCCTCTTTATCTCTCTCCCCGCCTATCCCCCGCCCCTCTGTATCTCTCTCCCCGCCTATCCCCCGCCCCTCTGTATCTCTCTCCCCGCCTATCCCCCGCCCCTCTGTATCTCTCTCCCTGCCTATCCCCGCCCCTCTGTGTTTCTCTCCCCGCCTATCCCCACCCCTGTGTGCCAATCCCCCGCCCCTCTGTGTCTCTCTCCCCGCCTATCCCCGCCCCTCTGTGTCTCTCTCCCCGCCCCTCTGTGTCTCTCTCCCCGCCTATCCCCGCCCCTCTGTGTCTCTATCCCCGCCCCTCTGTGTCTCTATCCCCGCCCCTCTGTGTCTCTATCCCCGCCCCTCTGTGTCTCTATCCCCGCCCCTCTGTGTCTCTCTCCCCGCCTATCCCCGCCCCTCTGTGTCTCTATCCCCGCCCCTCTGTGTCTCTATCCCCACCCCTCTGTGTCTCTATCCCCGCCCCTCTGTGTCTCTATCCCCGCCCCTCTGTGTCTCTATCCCCGCCCCTCTGTGTCTCTATCCCCGCCCCTCTGTGTCTCTATCCCCGCCCCTCTGTGTCATTATCCCCGCCCCTCTGTGTCATTATCCCCGCCCCTCTGTGTCTCTATCCCCGCCCCTCTGTGTCTCTCTCCCCGCCTATCCCCGCCCCTCTGTGTCTCTCTCCCCGCCTATCCCCGCCCCTCTGTGTCTCTCTCCCCGCCCCTCTGTCTCTCTCTCCCCGCCTATCCCCGCCCCTCTGTGTCTATCTCCCCGCCCCTCTGTCTCTCTCTCCCCGCCTATCCCCGCCCCTCTGTGTCTCTCTCCCCGCCTATCCCCGCCCCTCTGTGTCTCTATCCCCACCCTCTGTGTCTCTATCCCCACCCCTCTGTGTCTCTCTCCCTGCTAATCCCCCACCCCTCTGTGTCTCTCTCCCCGCCTATCCCCGCCCCTCTGTGTCTCTCTCCCCGCCTATCCCCGCCCCTCTGTGTCTCTCTCCCCGCCCCTCTGTGTCTCTCTCCCCGCCTATCCCTGCCCCTCTGTCTCTCTCTCCCCGCCCCTCTGTCTCTCTCTCCCCGCCCCTCTGTGTCTCTCTCCCCGCCTATCCCCGCCCCTCTGTGTCTCTCTCCCCACCCCTCTGTCTCTCTATCCCCGCCCCTCTGTGTCTCTCTCCCCGCCTATCCCCGCCCCTCTGTGTCTCTCTCCCCACCCCTCTGTGTCTCTCTCCCCGCCTATCCCCGCCCCTCTGTGTCTCTCTCCCCGCCTATCCCCGCCCCTCTGTGTCTCTCTCCCCGCCCCTCTGTGTCTCTCTCCCTGCCTATCCCCGCCCCTCTGTGTCTCTCTCCCCGCCCCTCTGTCTCTCTCTCCCCGCCTATCCCCGCCCCTCTGTGTCTCTCTCCCCGCCCCTCTGTGTCTCTATCCCCGCCCCTCTGTGTCTCTCTCCCTGCTAATCCCCCACCCCTCTGTGTCTCTATCCCCGCCCCTCTGTGTCTCTCTCCCCGCCTATCCCCGCCCCTCTGTGTCTCTCTCCCCACCCCTCTGTGTCTCTCTCCCCGCCTATCCCCGCCCCTCTGTGTCTCTCTCCCCGCCTATCCCCGCCCCTCTGTGTCTCTCTCCCCGCCCCTCTGTGTCTCTCTCCCTGCCTATCCCCGCCCCTCTGTGTCTCTCTCCCCGCCCCTCTGTCTCTCTCTCCCCGCCTATCCCCGCCCCTCTGTGTCTCTCTCCCCGCCCCTCTGTGTCTCTATCCCCGCCCCTCTGTGTCTCTCTCCCTGCTAATCCCCCACCCCTCTGTGTCTCTATCCCCGCCCCTCTGTGTCTCTCTCCCTGCTAATCCCCCACCCCTCTGTGTCTCTCTCCCCGCCTATCCCCGCCCCTCTGTGTCTCTCTCCCCGCCTATCCCCGCCCCTCTGTGTCTCTCTCCCCGCCCCTCTGTGTCTCTCTCCCCGCCTATCCCCGCCCCTCTGTGTCTCTCTCCCCGCCCCTCTGTCTCTCTCTCCCCGCCTATCCCCGCCCCTCTGTGTCTCTCTCCCCGCCTATCCCCGCCCCTCTGTGTCTCTATCCCCGCCCCTCTGTGTCTCTCTCCCTGCTAATCCCCCACCCCTCTGTGTCTCTATCCCCGCCCCTCTGTGTCTCTCTCCCCGCCTATCCCCGCCCCTCTGTGTCTCTATCCCCGCCCCTCTGTGTCTCTCTCCCTGCTAATCCCCCACCCCTCTGTGTCTCTATCCCCGCCCCTCTGTGTCTCTCTCCCTGCTAATCCCCCACCCCTCTGTGTCTCTATCCCCGCCCCCCTGTGTCTCTCTCCCTGCCCCCTCCCTCGTATTATTGTCTCCTATAACAACATATTGTAGCTTTATATATCAATGTGACTTTTGTCTTTCTCTTTTGAAGAACATGTCTCAGCCGGAGGTGAAGGATCCCTGGAATCTGTCCAATGATGAGTTTTACTACCCCAAACAGCAAGGCTTGCGGGGAACCTTCGGAGGAAACATCATCCAGGTACTTTTAGCACAGAAAGTGATATAATAATCTATACTGGCGGGGGGGGGGGGGATCGGTGAATATTTAGAGGTGTGTACGGTGCGCCATACAACCATTGCAGCCGTCACCCCAGAAGGTATAAAAAAGATCCCAGCAGTCTAAATGCAGATACTGAAAACAGATCTAAAGTCTCTCAGGGCTGAGTGCTGCAGTACATGGAATTGTAGAGGGTTGATACCGGATCAGATCTGTGTACATAAATCATCCCTTTAATGATGTATTGTGATTACAGAGCCGCATAGATTTGTGTATTTTATATCTCCCCGGAGTTCAGCTTTATCCCTTTCCATTCATCCAAACACAGAAATGGAGGTTGGGGGGTGAAACGCACATGATTTGCATTGTCCATCCCCCGCGTGTAAAGCTGAACCTGCCCCCACTGCTGCTTTACTTCACACCCCCATTGTAATTCAATAGCCGGTCGGGGGACTTCCTATCTAAGAGGGTGTCCTTGTTGGTAATGTGTCCTTGTTGGTAATGCACACATCAGGAATGGTCACAATGCCTGTGATCACACAGATCAAAGGTGAAATCAGAAGAGCCAATAAATATAAAATAAAATAATCCAATTTTTTACTTTGAGTTGAAAAGGGTTGTGAACCGGTGATTGTCCGTCCAGTCCTCCAGGGTGCCGTTGGGGTAATGAGTGTTTTTCTTTTTCCCTCCCTCTTTCCAGCATTCTATTCCGGCCGTGGAGCTCAGACAGCCGTTCTTCCCCACACACATGGGTTCAATGAAGCTCAGACAGTGCCATCGTCCTCCGCTGAAGAAATACTCATATGGCGCTCTGTCCCAGCCAGGACCGCACTCCTGCCAGCCGCTGCTCAAACACATCAAGAAAAAGGCGAAGGTAAGTGTTCCCTCCATGGAGGAGCCGGTTGGGGGGTTCACATCCCAGGGGGTCAAATCTTTGATGTCTTTGGAGTCAGACTGAACATGTGTTGTGAAAGCTCTGGACCCCGGGGGCTGGAGAATAGGATTGGCCTTAATTGTAGGCACCTGGGGTATCCTTCAGGCTCCCCAGAAATGGGAAGTGTATAAAGGATGAGAGTAGTATGAGTCCGGGAAGTTCTGCTCTCTGTGTCTCTATGAAAGGGGTCATCTTTGTAGAGGAGCAGGGCTTTGCTTGCTCCTGTCAGGCTACCCTCCTGATGGATAACAAGCTGTATATTCTGGAGGCAGCTTGGTACTGGTGATCATACTAAGTTCCATGAATGGGTTGTCTCTGACCATACTGAGTTCCATGAATAGATAGTCTCTGACCATACTGAGTTCCATGAATGGGTTGTCTCTGACCATACTGAGTTCCATGAATGGGTTGTCTCTGACCATACTGAGTTCCATGAATAGGTAGTCTCTGAGCATACTGAGTTCCATGAATGGGTTGTCTCTGACCATACTGAGTTCCATGAATGGGTTGTCTCTGACCATACTGAGTTCCATGAATGGATTTTCTCTGACGATACTGAGTTCCATGAATAGGTAGTCTCTGACCATACTGAGTTCCATGAATGGGTTGTCTCTTACCATACTGAGTTCCATGAATGGGTTGTCTCTTACCATACAGAGTTCCATGAATGGGTTTTCTCTGACCATACCGAGTTCCATGAATGAATTATCTCTGAGCATACTGAGTTCCATGAATGGGTTATCTCTGAATATACCGAGTTCCATGAATGGGTTTTCTCTGACCATACCGAGTTCCATGGATGGGTTATCTCTGAGCATACTGAGTTCCATGAATGGGTTATCTCTGACCATACCGAGTTCCATGAATGAGTTTTCTCTGACCATACCGAGTTCCATGGATGGGTTATCTCTGAGCATACTGAGTTCCATGAATGGGTTATCTCTGACCATACCGAGTTCCATGAATGGGTTGTCTCTGACCATACCGAGTTCCATGAATGGGTTGTCTCTTACCATACTGAGTTCCATGAATGGGTTGTCCCTGACCATACAGAGTTCCATGAATAGGTTGTCTCTGACCATACGGAGTTCCATGGATGGGTTGTCTCTGACCATACGGAGTTCCATGAATGGGTTGTCTCTGACCATACCGAGTTCCATGAATGGGTTGTCTCTTAACATACTGAGTTCCATGAATGGGTTGTCTCTGACGATACTGAGTTCCATGAATAGGTAGTCTCTGAGCATACTGAGTTCCATGAATGGGTTGTCTCCTACCATACTGAGTTCCATGAATAGGTAGTCTCTGAGCATACTGAGTTCCATGAATGGGTTGTCTCCTACCATACTGAGTTCCATGAATGGGTTGTCTCTGACCGTACCGAGTTCCATGAATGGGTTTTCTCTGACCATACCGAGTTCCATGGATGGGTTATCTCTGAGCATACTGAGTTCCATGAATGGGTTGTCTCTTACCATACTGAGTTCCATGAATGGGTTGTCTCTGACCATACTGAGTTCCATGAATGGGTTGTCTCTGACCATACTGAGTTCCATGAATGGGTTGTCTCTGACCATACTGAGTTCCATGAATGGGTTGTCTCTGACCATACTGAGTTCCATGAATGGGTTGTCTCTGACCATACTGAGTTCCATGAATGGGTTGTCTCTGACCATACTGATTTCCATGAATGGGTTGTCTCTTACCATAATGAGTTCCATGAATGGGTTGTCTCTGACCATACTGAGTTCCATGAATGGGTTGTCTCTGACGATACTGAGTTCCATGAATGGGTTGTCTCTGACGATACTGAGTTCCATGAATGGGTTGTCTCTGAGCATACTGAGTTCCATGAATGGGTTGTCTCCTACCATACTGAGTTCCATGAATGGGTTGTCTCTGACCGTACCGAGTTCCATGAATGGGTTTTCTCTGACCATACCGAGTTCCATGGATGGGTTATCTCTGAGCATACTGAGTTCCATGAATGGGTTGTCTCTTACCTTACTGAGTTCAATGAATGGGTTGTCTCTGATGATACTGAGTTCCATGAATAGGTAGTCTCTGAGCATACTGAGTTCCATGAATGGGTTGTCTCTTACCATACGGAGTTCCATGAATGGGTTTTCTCTGACCATACCGAGTTCCATGAATGGGTTGTCTCTTACCATACTGAGTTCCATGAATGGGTTGTCTCTTACCATACAGAGTTCCATGAATGGGTTTTCTCTGACCATACCGAGTTCCATGAATGAATTATCTCTGAGCATACTGAGTTCCATGAATGGGTTATCTCTGAATATACCGAGTTCCATGAATGGGTTTTCTCTGACCATACCGAGTTCCATGGATGGGTTATCTCTGAGCATACTGAGTTCCATGAATGGGTTATCTCTGACCATACCGAGTTCCATGAATGAGTTTTCTCTGACCATACCGAGTTCCATGGATGGGTTATCTCTGAGCATACTGAGTTCCATGAATGGGTTATCTCTGACCATACCGAGTTCCATGAATGGGTTGTCTCTGACCATACCGAGTTCCATGAATGGGTTGTCTCTTACCATACTGAGTTCCATGAATGGGTTGTCCCTGACCATACAGAGTTCCATGAATAGGTTGTCTCTGACCATACGGAGTTCCATGGATGGGTTGTCTCTGACCATACGGAGTTCCATGAATGGGTTGTCTCTGACCATACCGAGTTCCATGAATGGGTTGTCTCTTAACATACTGAGTTCCATGAATGGGTTGTCTCTGACGATACTGAGTTCCATGAATAGGTAGTCTCTGAGCATACTGAGTTCCATGAATGGGTTGTCTCCTACCATACTGAGTTCCATGAATAGGTAGTCTCTGAGCATACTGAGTTCCATGAATGGGTTGTCTCCTACCATACTGAGTTCCATGAATGGGTTGTCTCTGACCGTACCGAGTTCCATGAATGGGTTTTCTCTGACCATACCGAGTTCCATGGATGGGTTATCTCTGAGCATACTGAGTTCCATGAATGGGTTGTCTCTTACCATACTGAGTTCCATGAATGGGTTGTCTCTGACCATACTGAGTTCCATGAATGGGTTGTCTCTGACCATACTGAGTTCCATGAATGGGTTGTCTCTGACCATACTGAGTTCCATGAATGGGTTGTCTCTGACCATACTGAGTTCCATGAATGGGTTGTCTCTGACCATACTGAGTTCCATGAATGGGTTGTCTCTGACCATACTGATTTCCATGAATGGGTTGTCTCTTACCATAATGAGTTCCATGAATGGGTTGTCTCTGACCATACTGAGTTCCATGAATGGGTTGTCTCTGACGATACTGAGTTCCATGAATGGGTTGTCTCTGACGATACTGAGTTCCATGAATGGGTTGTCTCTGAGCATACTGAGTTCCATGAATGGGTTGTCTCCTACCATACTGAGTTCCATGAATGGGTTGTCTCTGACCGTACCGAGTTCCATGAATGGGTTTTCTCTGACCATACCGAGTTCCATGGATGGGTTATCTCTGAGCATACTGAGTTCCATGAATGGGTTGTCTCTTACCTTACTGAGTTCAATGAATGGGTTGTCTCTGATGATACTGAGTTCCATGAATAGGTAGTCTCTGAGCATACTGAGTTCCATGAATGGGTTGTCTCTTACCATACGGAGTTCCATGAATGGGTTTTCTCTGACCATACCGAGTTCCATGAATGGGTTATCTCTGACCATACCGTGTTCCATAAAGGGGTTGTCTCTGACCATACGGAGTTCCTTGAATGGGTTGTCTCTTACCATACTGAGTTCCATGAATGGGTTGTCTCTGACCATACTGAGTTCCATGAATGGGTTGTCTCTGACCATACTGAGTTCCATGAATAGGTAGTCTCTGAGCATACTGAGTTCCATGAATGGGTTGTCTCTTACCATACGGAGTTCCATGAATGGGTTGTCTCTGACCATACTGAGTTCCATGAATGGGTTGTCCCTGACCATACTGAGTTCCATGAATGGGTTGTCTCGGACAATACTGAGTTCCATGAATGGGTTGTCTCTGACCATACTGAGTTCCATGAATGGCGTGTCTCTGACCATACTGAGTTCCATGAATGGGTTGTCTCTTACCATACTGAGTTCCATGAATGGGTTGTCTCTGACCATACTGAGTTCCATGAATGGGTTGTCTCTTACCATACTGAGTTCCATGAATGGGTTGTCTCTTACCTTACTGAGTTCCATGAATGGGTTGTCTCTGACCATACCGAGTTCCATGAATGGGTTGTCTCTGACCATACGGAGTTCCATGAATGGGTTGTCTCTGACCATACGGAGTTCCATGAATGGGTTGTCTCTGACCATACGGAGTTCCATGAATGGGTTGTCTCTGACCATACTGAGTTCCATGGATGGGTTATCTCTGAGCATACTGAGTTCCATGAATGGGTTATCTCTGACCATACCGTGTTCCATAAAGGGGTTGTCTCTGACCATACGGAGTTCCTTGAATGGGTTGTCTCTTACCATACTGAGTTCCATGAATGGGTTGTCTCTGACCATACTGAGTTCCATGAATGGGTTGTCTCTGACCATACTGAGTTCCATGAATAGGTAGTCTCTGAGCATACTGAGTTCCATGAATGGGTTGTCTCTTACCATACGGAGTTCCATGAATGGGTTGTCTCTGACCATACTGAGTTCCATGAATGGGTTGTCCCTGACCATACTGAGTTCCATGAATGGGTTGTCTCGGACAATACTGAGTTCCATGAATGGGTTGTCTCTGACCATACTGAGTTCCATGAATGGCGTGTCTCTGACCATACTGAGTTCCATGAATGGGTTGTCTCTTACCATACTGAGTTCCATGAATGGGTTGTCTCTGACCATACTGAGTTCCATGAATGGGTTGTCTCTTACCATACTGAGTTCCATGAATGGGTTGTCTCTTACCTTACTGAGTTCCATGAATGGGTTGTCTCTGACCATACCGAGTTCCATGAATGGGTTGTCTCTGACCATACGGAGTTCCATGAATGGGTTGTCTCTGACCATACGGAGTTCCATGAATGGGTTGTCTCTGACCATACGGAGTTCCATGAATGGGTTGTCTCTTACCATACTGAGTTCCATGAATGGGTTGTCTCTTACCATACTGAGTTCCATGAATGGGTTGTCTCTGGGTTGTCTCTGACCATACTGAGTTCCATGAATGGGTTGTCTCTGACCATACGGAGTTCCATGAATGGGTTATCTGTGAGCATACTGAGTTTCATGAATGGGTTATCTCTGACCATACCGAGTTCCATGGATGGGTTGTCTCTGACCATACCGAGTTCCATGAATGGGTTGTCTCGATTGTGAACTCATTGCTATATTTTTTATGGGTCTTTTAGATACTTGTCCTCCCCCTGAGCTGCAGTCTGACCCAATTCTGGCTGGATTTCTGGGTTGACCTTTTGCTTCCGCTGACTCTCCTGGAATTGAACCTTGTCCTGATTTTCATATGGAAGTTGTATTGATAACCTGAGATCCCCCCACCTTCTGGGGCGCGCATAGCACAGATGGACCTACCTTGTGACTGGACATCTATTGTGTGTGTGATGGTCACAGTGTAGTCCATCTGATTGGACAAACCTATAAATCTTATGCTTGAAGTTTTTGATCGATGGTGAACATTATATTTCAGATGCGGGAGCAGGAGCGCCAGGCGTCGGGAGGAGGAGAGATGTTCTTCATGCGTACTTCACAGGATCTGACTGGCAAAGATGGAGACCTCATTCTGGCTGAGTACAGTGAGGAGAACCCCCCACTGATGATGCAAGTTGGAATGGCCACCAAAATAAAAAACTATTATAAAAGGGTGAGGGCCTCGGAGATGTTCTGGTAATGTTGGTTGTTGGTGATCTTTGGGGGTTTTTCAGTGTTTTATGACTTTTATTTGTCCATAGAAACCAGGCAAAGACCCCGGAGCCCCAGACTGTAAATACGGGGAGACTGTGTATTGTCATACGTCACCGTTCCTCGGCTCCTTACACCCCGGACAGTTATTGCAGGTAAGACTGCTTGATGACAACAGAGGATAATCAGGACTCCTTTACTGCCAGACAGAGCTGTGTAAATCTCAGGACTGGATTCCTGTGAGAAGTAAAACAGCTCCCATATATGGAGTTCAGATATGTATCTGGTGGTGGTTTTTTATACATTTGCTATACTAATCTTCTGTGTTTTTATCTCCAGGCTTTTGAAAACAATCTTTTTAGGTCCCCAATATATTTGCACAAGATGCCTGAAACGGACTTCCTGATTATTCGCACCCGCCAAGGTTACTACATACGTGACTTGGTGGATATTTTTGTGGTGGGTCAGCAGTGTCCTCTCTTTGAAGTTCCCGGACCCAACTCTAAACGGGCGAACACCCACATCCGTGACTTCCTGCAGGTATGTGGTCCTGTCTGTGATGGTATTTGGTTGTATGTGGTCCTGTGTGTGATGGGACTTGGTTGTATGTGGTCCTGTCTGTGATGGGACTTGGTTGTATGTGGTCCTGTCTCTGATGGGACTTGGTTGTATGTGGTTCTGTGCGTGATGGGTCTTGGTTGTATGTGGTCCTGTGTGTGATGGGACTTGGTTGTATGTGGTCCTGTGTGTGATGGGACTTGGTTATATGTGGTCCTGTCTCTGATGGGACTTGGTTGTATGTGGTCCTGTCTCTGATGGACTTGGTTGTATGTGGTCCTGTCTGTGATGGACTTGGTTCTGTGTGGTCCTTTCTGTGATGGGACTTGGTTCTATGTGGTCCTGTCTGTGATGGACTTGGTTCTATGTGGTCCTGTCTGTGATGGACTTGGTTGTATGTGGTCCTGTCTGTGATGGACTTGGTTCTATGTGGTCCTTTCTGTGATGGACTTGGTTGTATGTGGTCCTGTCTGTGATGGACATGGTTCTATGTGGTCCTGTCTGTGATGGACTTGGTTGTATGTGGTCCTGTCTGTGATGGACTTGGTTCTATGTGGTCCTTTCTGTGGTGGGACTGGTGGTCCCTTCTCTGATTGGACTTAATTGTGTGCAGAATCCATATGACTAACACATCTAATGTTTTCTTATTTTGACCCCTTCTTAGGTTTTCATATATCGCCTTTTTTGGAAAAGCAAGGACCGACCTCGTAGGATTCGTATGGAGGACATCAAGAAGGCTTTCCCTTCCCATTCAGAAAGCAGCATCCGGAAGAGACTGAAGCTCTGTGCTGACTTTAAAAGGACCGGTAAGACAAGACATCAGAACATAGTGCAGACCTCACCTTGCTGAGCTGTTTTTATTGCTTGGTATCCTGGTAATAATCTTTCACAAGAGGACCATTTGCTTGGAGAAGATGGCTCTACCCACCTGCAGGAACATTGAAAAGCCCTCCACTAACTCCCAGCTCCCAATTCTTGGGTTTGCTGCCTCCTGTGTACGCACCATTACTCGGATTTGTTATGTTTTGCCTCATCGGATTTCTGGAGTTGGCAAAGACCCCCTCCTTCCCGCCAACAACCATGTGAGCAGGCCAGTCTGACCCATGGGTTGAAGGTGGAGGGGCATGAGGAGGGTGTGTGATGATGACTCCCTTCAGTCTCTCCCTTGGCTCCAGTGGCAGCCATCACAACCTCCCTCATGAACTGCAGCTGATCTCCCCTCTTCACCGGGACCTTCAGGCTGGTGGTGCTGACGGGCTGCAGCAGATGTGTCTTTATGGATCTAGAAGGTTAAACATAACACTGGTGCTTGTGCGTCATTGGCCAGAATAGGACAGTAGCTGGCTGGTGTCCTGGAAGGGACGGGGGGGGGCCTGCATGTCACATGTAGCAGCAGGTAGAAGTTTCTCAAGCACGGCCTCCAGAAAGTCAAAACGGCAAATCCAAAGTTCTAAGTCAACCTTTTTCTTTCCTTCTTTTACTGCCTTAAAAAACAGTTCTACGTTCATGTAGACGATTGTCCATATTTAATGCAGTATTTATTTATTCAAACACAACAACAACAACACCGCTCCAGAACACGTGTTCATATGCAAAGCGCAGCAGTTGACATGAAAAGGGCGTGTTTGACCGGCTTTGCCTGCAACCCGAATCCACCTCAATGGAAAGGAGACCCATATGTATAACAATTACATTGATACATTGTATGCAAATACTTCATACATTTCCTTTGTCTTTACTTTCTCCTCCTCCAGGAATGGACTCTAATTGGTGGGTGTTGAAGCCGGATTTCCGTTTACCAACAGAAGAAGAAATTCGAGCGATGGTGTCACCCGAACAGTGCTGTGCGTATTATAGCATGCTGTCTGCAGAGCAGAGATTAAAGGTAAGGCATTCCCGTTCCAGTCCATGCAGACTGCATTGTATCATCTGGTAAACCATTCCTGATCCAGTCTATACTGGTAAACCATTCCTGATCCAGTCTATACTGGTAAACCATTCCTGATCCAGTCTGTACTGGTAAACCATTCCTGTTCCAATCTATACTGGTAAACCATTCCTGATCCAGTCTGTACTGGTAAACCATTCCTGTTCCAATCTATACTGGTAAACCTTTCCTGATCCAGTCTGTACTGGTAAACCATTCCTGATCCAGTCTGTACTGGTAAACCATTCCTGATCCAGTCTGTACTGGTAAACCTTTCCTGATCCAGTCTGTACTGGTAAACCTTTCCTGATCCAGTCTGTACTGGTAAACCATTCCTGATCCAGTCTGTACTGGTAAACCATTCCGGATCCAGTCTGTACTGGTAAACCATTCCTGATCCAGTCTGTACTGGTAAACCATTCCTGTTCCAATCTATACTGGTAAACCTTTCCTGATCCAGTCTGTACTGGTAAACCATTCCTGATCCAGTCTGTACTGGTAAACCTTTCCTGTTCCAATCTATACTGGTAAACCATTCCTGTTCCAATCTATACTGGTAAACCTTTCCTGATCCAGTCTGTACTGGTAAACCATTCCTGTTCCAATCTATACTGGTAAACCTTTCCTGATCCAGTCTGTACTGGTAAACCATTCCTGATCCAGTCTGTACTGGTAAACCATTCCTGATCCAGTCTATACTGGTAAACCATTCCTGTTCCAATCTATACTGGTAAACCTTTCCTGATCCAGTCTGTACTGGTAAACCATTCCTGATCCAGTCTGTACTGGTAAACCATTCCTGATCCAGTCTGTACTGGTAAACCATTCCTGATCCAGTCTGTACTGGTAAACCATTCCTGTTCCAATCTATACTGGTAAACCATTCCTGATCCAGTCTATACTGGTAAACCATTCCTTATCCAGTCTATACTGGTAAACCTTTCCTGATCCAGTCTATACTGGTAAACCATTCCTGTTCCAGTCTGTAATGGTAAACCATTCCTGATCCAGTCTGTACTGGTAAACCATTCCCATTCCAATCTATACTGGTAAACCATTCCTGATCCAGTCTGTACTGGTAAACCATTCCTGATCCAGTCTGTACTGGTAAACCATTCCCGTTCCAATCTATACTGGTAAACCATTCCCGTTCCAATCTATACTGGTAAACCATTCCTGTTCCAGTCTGTACTGGTAAACCATTCCCATTCCAATCTATACTGGTAAACCATTCCTGATCCAGTCTGTACTGGTAAACCATTCTTGATCCAGTCTGTACTGGTAAACCATTCCTGTTCCAATCTATACTGGTAAACCATTCCTGATCTGGTCTGTACTGGTAAACCATTCCTGATCCAGTGTGTACTGGTAAACCATTCCTGATCCAGTGTGTACTGGTAAACCATTCCTGATCCAGTGTGTACTGGTAAACCATTCCTGATCCAGTGTGTACTGGTAAACCATTCCTGATCCAGTGTGTACTGGTAAACCATTCCTGATCCAGTGTGTACTGGTAAACCATTCCTAATCCAGTGTGTACTGGTAAACCATTCCTGATCCAGTCTATACTGGTAAACCATTCCTGATCCAGTCTGTACTGGTAAACCATTCCTGATCCAGTCTGTACTGGTAAACCATTCCCGTTCCAATCTATACTGGTAAACCATTCCTGATCCATTCTGTACTGGTAAACCATTCCCATTCCAATCTATACTGGTAAACCATTCCTGATCCAGTCTATACTGGTAAACCATTCCTGATCCAGTCTGTACTGGTAAACCATTCCTGATCCAGTCTGTACTGGTAAACCATTCCTGATCCAGTCTGTACTGGTAAACCATTCCCGTTCCAATCTGTATTGGTAAACCATTCCTGTTCCAATCTATACTGGTAAACCATTCCTGATCCAGTCTATACTGGTAAACTATTCCTGATCCAGTCTGTACTGGTAAACCATTCCCGTTCCAATCTATACTGGTAAACCATTCCTGATCCAGTGTGTACTGGTAAACCATTCCTGATCCAGTGTGTACTGGTAAACCATTCCTGATCCAGTGTGTACTGGTAAACCATTCCTGGTCCAGTGTGTACTGGTAAACCATTCCTGATCCAGTGTGTACTGGTAAACCATTCCTGATCCAGTCTATACTGGTAAACCATTCCTGTTCCAATCTATACTGGTAAAGCATTCCTGATCCGGTCTGTACTGGTAAACTATTCCTGATCCAGTCTGTACTGGTAAACCATTCCCGTTCCAATCTATACTGGTAAACCATTCCTGATCCAGTCTGTACTGGTAAACCATTCCTGATCCAGTCTGTACTGGTAAACCATTCCCGTTCCAATCTATACTGGTAAACCATTCCTGATCCAGTCTATACTGGTAAACCATTCCTGATCCGGTCTGTACTGGTAAACTATTCCTGATCCAGTCTGTACTGGTAAACCATTCCTGATCCAGTGTGTACTGGTAAACCATTCCTGATCCAGTGTGTACTGGTAAACCATTCCTGGTCCAGTGTGTACTGGTAAACCATTCCTGATCCAGTGTGTACTGGTAAACCATTCCTGATCCAGTCTATACTGGTAAACCATTCCTGATCCAGTCTGTACTGGTAAACCATTCCCGTTCCAATGTATGCTGGTAAACCATTCCTGATCCAGTCTGTACTGGTAAACCATTCCTGATCCAGTCTGTACTGGTAAACCATTCCCGTTCCAATCTATACTGGTAAACCATTCCTGATCCAGTCTGTACTGGTAAACCATTCCCATTCCAATCTATACTGGTAAACCATTCCTGATCCAGTCTGTACTGGTAAACCATTCCTGATCCAGTCTGTACTGGTAAACTATTCCTGATCCGGTCTGTACTGGTAAACCATTCATGTTCCAATCTGTACTGGTAAACCATTCCTGTTCCAGTCTGTACTGGTAAACCATTCCTGTTCCAATCTATACTGGTAAACCTTTCCTGATCCAGTCTGTACTGGTAAACCATTCCTGTTCCAATCTATACTGGTAAACCTTTCCTGATCCAGTCTGTACTGGTAAACCATTCCTGATCCAGTCTGTACTGGTAAACCATTCCTGATCCAGTCTATACTGGTAAACCATTCTTGTTCCAGTCTGTACTGGTAAATCATTCCTGATCCAGTCTATACTGGTAAACCATTCCTGATCCAGTGTGTACTGGTAAACCATTCCTGATCCAGTCTATACTGGTAAACCATTCCTGATCCAGTCTATACTGGTAAACCATTCCTGATCCAGTCTGTACAGATTATATATCATTGTCTGGTAAGCCATTCCTTACAGATTGTTTCCGTCTCTTGCAGGATGCCGGCTATGGAGAGAAATCCTTTTTTGCCCCAGAGGAAGAAAATGAAGAAGATTTCCAGATGAAGATCGATGATGAGGTAAGTCCCGGACCTTGTGGAGGATATCTCATGTGACTGGCTGTCATATAACAGATTGTCCTCCATTCTTCTAGGTGAGGACCGCACCTTGGAACACTACAAGAGCCTTCATCGCTGCAATGAAAGGGAAATGTCTGCTGGAGGTGACGGGGGTAGCTGACCCCACAGGGTGCGGGGAAGGATTCTCCTATGTCAAGATTCCTAACAAGCCGACACAGCAGAAGGTTCGTCTGTTTTCTTCTAGGACATTAAAGTCATTCTAAAAGTTACATAAAAAAAAAAAGTAACAAACATGTTATACTTACCTGCTCTTTAATGGTTTTGCACAGAGCAGCCTTGATCCTCTGCCGGGGCTCCTGGCTCCTCCCCCCTGCCAAGTGCCCCCAATAGTAAGCCTCTTGCTATGCGGGCACTCACGCAGGCTCACTCGGACATTGTCCATTCACACACACAGCTCGGCCCTGCTCTCTTCTCATTTGCTCACTGGCTGTGATTGACAGCAGCAGGAGCCATTGGATTCTGCTGCTGTGTGAGCCAATGAGGAGAGAGAGAGACCCCGGAGAGCTGCTGCTCTGAGCCCCATCCTCCAGGATGGGGCTCACGTGAGTATCGGGGGGGGGGGTGCTGTACCCAAAAGGTTTTATACCTCAATGCATAGAATGCACTCTGCCTTTAGTTTTTTTTTAGTTTTTTTGAGGTTTAAGATCATGTGATTGTTCATTCACACCTGTATATCCGAATCCCGTCCGTCTGCGGGGAGACTCAGCCGGGATTCACTGTTTTGTACGATTCGATTATTTTGTGTTTTTTC
This sequence comes from Aquarana catesbeiana, assembly GCA_037953035.1. NCBI lineage: Eukaryota > Metazoa > Chordata > Amphibia > Anura > Ranidae > Aquarana > Aquarana catesbeiana. Next base: position 44,766 of record JBBHAA010003917.1, read on the forward strand.
TCTTTATTTTATCAGCAAGATGATAAAGAGCCGCAACCCGTGAAGAAAACGGTGACTGGAACAGACGCCGATCTGCGCCGACTTTCCCTGAAAAATGCCAAACAACTGCTGAGAAAATTTGGAGTACCGGAGGAAGAGGTGAGTGCAGGAAGATGTCAGCGGGGAGGAAATATCATCACAGACAAGGTCGCATACACCCAAGTCCCTATTTAGAATAATAAGCTGTCAGGTTAGTAAAACAGCAAAATCAGAACCCATTCAATCATACAGTTTGTAGTGTACATTAGATTTGCAAATCAATCGGATAAAGGAGTTTTCCTAAACTTTGTTTTATCTCAGGGTTACTGTGACATTGTGTGAATGCATCAATGCAGTGCATGTCATCTCAGCTTGTAGAGCTTGGATTCATTGAATGAGTTTACCAAAAATGTAAATATTGCAGAATATACAGCCTCATGCTACATAACTAAGCTCCATTTCATGCTGAATAAACTTGATTATAAATGTATCTTAATAAATAGAAAACTATCCTTAGTAATATTTTTACTCCAAAAGTATTTTATTAAAATAATTTAATAAAAAAAATCCAATTTTTAAATTATAAAAAAAATATTTTTTTTAAAAAATCATTGAAAATGAACTGTGCAGCCGGGTCTTTTGGGTAGGGTTGGAGCCTTCTCTGTGACTAAGGCCCCTTATATCTTTCTAGCAGCCTCGGATATTATAAAAGAAGAGTCGTAACTCGTCTTATCTTTTTTTTTTTTTTTTTTTTTTTTTGTGTTTTTTTTTTTTCCAGATTAAGAAGTTATCTCGATGGGAAGTGATTGACGTTGTGAGAACCATGTCCACGGAACAAGCGCGCTCGGGGGAGGGGCCCATGAGTAAATTTGCCAGAGGTTCCCGATTCTCAGTGGCTGAACACCAGGAGAGATACAAGGAGGAATGCCAGCGAATATTCGATCTGCAGAACAAGTATGTGATGATGTAGAATACGGCAACTTTCATTATTATCTGAGGTTTAGGAGAATTTTATTGTGGTTCAGATTTCTGGTTTGCAAATACTTTGGTTGGAAGGTTTTTTTTAGAACGGAACTGAAGGTTCCTCCAGCAGGGGGAGACTCTTTACCTGTCTGGTAGAAGAGAACTGAAGGTTCCTCCGGCAGGGGGAGACTCTTTACCTGTCTGGTAGAAGAGAACTGAAGGTTCCTCCTGCAGGGGGAGACTCTTTACCTGTCTGGTAGAAGAGAACTGAAGGTTCCTCCTGCAGGGGGAGACTCTTTACCTGTCTGGTAGAAGGGAACTGAAGGTTCCTCCAGCAGGGGGAGACTCTTTACCTGTGTGGTAGAAGAGAACTGAAGGTTCCTCCGGCAGGGGGAGACTCTTTACCTGTCTGGTAGAAGAGAACTGAAGGTTCCTCCTGCAGGGGGAGACTCTTTACCTGTCTGGTAGAAGAGAACTGAAGGTTCCTCCAGCAGGGGGAGACTCTTTACCTCTCTGGTAGAAGAGAACTGAAGGTTCCTCCGGCAGGGGGAGACTCTTTACCTGTCTGGTAGAAGAGAACTGAAGGTTCCTCCAGCAGGGGGAGACTCTTTACCTGTCTGGTAGAAGAGAACTGAAGGTTCCTCCCGCAGGGGGAGACTCTTTACCTGTCTGGTAGAAGAGAACTGAAGGTTCCTCCAGCAGGGGGAGACTCTTTACCTGTCTGGTAGAAGAGAACCGAAGGTTCCTCCAGCAGGGGGAGACTCTTTACCTGTCTGGTAGAAGAGAACTGAAGGTTCCTCCAGCAGGGGGAGACTTTACCTGTCTGGTAGAAGGGAACTGAAGGTTCCTCCGGCAGGGGGAGACACTTTTTACTCTGTGGTAGAAGGAAACTAAAGGTTCCCCCGGCAGGGGGAGACTCTTTACCTGTCTGGTAGAAGGGAACTGAAGGTTCCTCCGGCAGGGGGAGACTCTTTACCTGTCTGGTAGAAGAGAACTGAAGGTTCCTCCAGCAGGGGGAGACTCTTTACCTGTCTGGTAGAAGAGAACTGAAGGTTCCTCCGGCAGGGGGAGACTCTTTACCTGTCTGGTAGAAGGGAACTGAAGGTTCCTCCGGCAGGGGGAGACTCTTTACCTGTGTGGTAGAAGGGAACTGAAGGTTCCTCCGGCAGGGGGAGACTCTTTACCTGTCTGGTAGAAGGGAACTGAAGGTTCCTCCGGCAGGGGGAGACTCTTTACCTGTCTGGTAGAAGGGAACTGAAGGTTCCTCCGGCAGGGGGAGACTTTACTTGTCTGGTAGAAGGGAACTGAAGGTTCCTCCGGCAGGGGGAGACTCTTTACCTGTCTGGTAGAAGAGAACTGAAGGTTCCTCCAGCAGGGGGAGACTCTTTACCTGTCTGGTAGAAGAGAACTGAAGGTTCCTCCGGCAGGGGGAGACTTTACTTGTCTGGTAGAAGGGAACTGAAGGTTCCTCCGGCAGGGGGAGACTCTTTACCTGTCTGGTAGAAGAGAACTGAAGGTTCCTGCGGCAGGGGGAGACTTTACTTGTCTGGTAGAAGGGAACTGAAGGTTCCTCCGGCAGGGGGAGACTCTTTACCTGTGTGGTAGAAGGGAACTGAAGGTTCCTCCGGCAGGGGGAGACTCTGTACCTGTCTGGTAGAAGAGAACTGAAGGTTCCTCCGGCAGGGGGAGACTCTTTACCTGTCTGGTAGAAGGGAACTGAAGGTTCCTCCGGCAGGGGGAGACTCTTTACCTGTGTGGTAGAAGGGAACTGAAGGTTCCTCCGGCAGGGGGAGACTCTTTACCTGTCTGGTAGAAGGGAACTGAAGGTTCCTCCGGCAGGGGGAGACTCTTTACCTGTCTGGTAGAAGGGAACTGAAGGTTCCTCCGGCAGGGGGAGACTTTACTTGTCTGGTAGAAGGGAACTGAAGGTTCCTCCGGCAGGGGGAGACTCTTTACCTGTCTGGTAGAAGAGAACTGAAGGTTCCTCCAGCAGGGGGAGACTCTTTACCTGTCTGGTAGAAGAGAACTGAAGGTTCCTCCGGCAGGGGGAGACTTTACTTGTCTGGTAGAAGGGAACTGAAGGTTCCTCCGGCAGGGGGAGACTCTTTACCTGTCTGGTAGAAGAGAACTGAAGGTTCCTGCGGCAGGGGGAGACTCTTTACCTGTCTGGTAGAAGAGAACTGAAGGTTCCTCCGGCAGGGGGAGACTCTTTACCTGTCTGGTGGAAGGGAACTGAAGGTTCCTCCGGCAGGGGGAGACTCTTTACCTGTCTGGTAGAAGGGAACTGAAGGTTCCTCCGGCAGGGGGAGACTCTTTACCTGTCTGGTAGAAGAGAACTGAAGGTTCCTCCGGCAGGGGGAGAGACTCTTTACCTGTCTGGTAGAATGGAACTGAAGGTTCCTCCGGCAGGGGGAGACTCTTTACCTGTCTGGTAGAAGAGAACTGAAGGTTCCTCCGGCAGGGGGAGACTCTTTACCAGTCTGGTAGAAGAGAACTGAAGGTTCCTCCGGCAGGGGGAGACTCTTTACCTGTCTGGTAGAAGGGAACTGAAGGTTCCTCCAGTAGGGGGAGACTCTTTACCTGTCTGGTTGAAGGGAACAGGGGGAGACTCTTTACCTGTCTGGTAGAAGGGAACTGAAGGTTCCTCCAGCAGGGGGAGACTCTTTACCTGTCTGGTTGAAGGGAACAGGGGGAGACTCTTTACCTGTCTGGTAGAAGGGAACTGAAGGTTCCTCCGGCAGGGGGAGACTCTTTACCTGTCTGGTAGAAGGGAACTGAAGGTTCCTCCGGCAGGGGGAGACTCTTTACCTGTCTGGTAGAAGGGAACTGAAGGTTCCTCCGGCAGGGGGAGACTTTACCTGTCTGGTAGAAGGGAACTGAAGGTTCCTCAGGCAGGGGGAGACTCTTTACCTGTCTGGTAGAAGAGAACTGAAGGTTCCTTCGGCAGGGGGAGACTCTTTACCTGTCTGGTGGAAGGGAACTGAAGGTTCCTCCGGCAGGGGGAGACTCTTTACCTGTCTGGTAGAAGAGAACTGAAGGTTCCTCCGGCAGGGGGAGACTCTTTACCAGTCTGGTAGAAGAGAACTGAAGGTTCCTCCGGCAGGAGGAGACTCTTTACCTGTCTGGTAGAAGGGAACTGAAGGTTCCTCCAGTAGGGGGAGACTCTTTACCTGTCTGGTTGAAGGGAACAGGGGGAGACTCTTTATCTGTCTGGTACAAGGGAACTGAAGGTTCCTCCAGCAGGGGGAGACTCTTTACCTGTCTGGTAGAAGAGAACTGAAGGTTCCTCCGGCAGGGGGAGACTCTTTACCTGTCTGGTAGAAGGGAACTGAAGGTTCCTCCGGCAGGGGGAGACTCTTTACCTGTCTGGTAGAAGGGAACTGAAGGTTCCTCCGGCAGGGGGAGACTCTTTACCTATCTGGTAGAAGGGAACTGAAGGTTCCTCCGGCAGGGGGAGACTCTTTACCTGTCTGGTAGAAGGGAACTGAAGGTTCCTCCGGCAGGGGGAGACTCTTTACCTGTCTGGTAGAAGGGAACTGAAGGTTCCTCCGGCAGGGGGAGACTTTACCTGTCTGGTAGAAGGGAACTGAAGGTCCCTCCAGCAGGGGGAGACTTTACCTGTCTGGTAGAAGAGAATTGAAGGTTCCTCCGGCAGGGGGGGGACTCTTTACCTGTCTGGTAGAAGAGAACTGAAGGTTCCTCCGGCAGGGGGAGACTCTTTACTTGTCTGGTAGAAGAGAATTGAAGGTTCCTCCGGCAGGGGGAGACTCTTTACCTGTCTGGTAGAAGAGAACTGAAGGTTCCTCCGGCAGGGGAGACTCTTTACCTGTCTGGTAGAAGGGAACTGAAGGTTCCTCCGGCAGGGGGAGACTCTTTACCTGTCTGGTAGAAGAGAACTGAAGGTTCCTCCGGCAGGGGGAGACTCTTTACCTGTCTGGTAGAAGGGAACTGAAGGTTCCTCCGGCAGGGGGAGACTCTTTACCTGTGTGGTAGAAGGGAACTGAAGGTTCCTCCGGCAGGGGGAGACTCTTTACCTGTCTGGTAGAAGGGAACTGAAGGTTCCTCCGTCAGGGGTAGACTCTTTACCTGTGTGGTAGAAGGGAACTGAAGGTTCCTCCGGCAGGGGGAGACTCTTTACCTGTGTGGTAGAAGGGAACCTAAGGTTCCTCCGGCAGGGGGAGAATCTTTACCTGTCTGGTAGAAGGGAACTGAAGGTTCCTCCGGCAGGGGGAGACTTTACTTGTCTGGTAGAAGGGAACTGAAGGTTCCTCCGGCAGGGGGAGACTCTTTACCTGTCTGGTAGAAGAGAACTGAAGGTTCCTCCAGCAGGGGGAGACTCTTTACCTGTCTGGTAGAAGAGAACTGAAGGTTCCTCCGGCAGGGGGAGACTTTACTTGTCTGGTAGAAGGGAACTGAAGGTTCCTCCGGCAGGGGGAGACTCTTTACCTGTCTGGTAGAAGAGAACTGAAGGTTCCTCCGGCAGGGGGAGACTCTTTACCTGTCTGGTAGAAGGGAACTGAAGGTTCCTCCAGCAGGGGGAGACTCTTTACCTGTGTGGTAGAAGAGAACTGAAGGTTCCTCCGGCAGGGGGAGACTTTACTTGTCTGCAAGAAGGGAACTGAAGGTTCCTCCGGCAGGGGGAGACTCTTTACCTGTCTGGTAGAAGAGAACTGAAGGTTCCTCCGGCAGGGGGAGACTCTTTACCTGTCTGGCAGAAGAGAACTGAAGGTTCCTCAGGCAGGGGGAGACTCTTTACCTGTCTGGTAGAAGAGAACTGAAGGTTCCTCCGGCAGGGGGAGACTCTTTACCTGTCTGGTGGAAGGGAACTGAAGGTTCCTCCGGCAGGGGGAGACTCTTTACCTGTCTGGTAGAAGGGAACTGAAGGTTCCTCCGGCAGGGGGAGACTCTTTACCTGTCTGGTAGAAGAGAACTGAAGGTTCCTCCGGCAGGGGGAGACTCTTTACCAGTCTGGTAGAAGAGAACTGAAGGTTCCTCCGGCAGGGGGAGACTCTTTACCTGTCTGGTAGAAGGGAACTGAAGGTTCCTCCAGTAGGGGGAAACTCTTTACCTTTCTGGTTGAAGGGAACAGGGGGAGACTCTTTACCTGTCTGGTAGAAGGGAACTGAAGGTTCCTCCAGCAGGGGGAGACTCTTTACCTGTCTGGTAGAAGAGAACTGAAGGTTCCTCCGGCAGGGGGAGACTCTTTACCTGTCTGGTAGAAGGGAACTGAAGGTTCCTCCGGCAGGGGGAGACTCTTTACCTGTCTGGTAGAAGGGAACTGAAGGTTCCTCCGGCAGGGGGAGACTCTTTACCTGTCTGGTAGAAGGGAACTGAAGGTTCCTCCAGCAGGGGAGACTCTTTACCTGTCTGGTAGAAGGGAACTGAAGGTTCCTCCAGCAGGGGGAAACTCTTTACCTGTCTGGTAGAAGAGAACTGAAGGTTTTTCCAGCAGGGGGAGACTCTTTACCTGTCCGGTGGCCTTTTCATTGTACGCTGTCTGTGGTGCACATACAAGGCTGTGTATTCTCCCAGTATATAGAGGAGCCAGGTGAGGACCAGGTGTAAATCCCTGTACTGGAATTCCATCGTTGTCTCCTGTCTAATGGGCAAAAAAAAAAAAAACACAAAGTTTTTTTATTGTATAATAAAAAGACATACAGATAAACTAGTGCATATTACAAACACAAGATTGAACAAATGAACTACAGGTGACACTGTATATCAGAAATATTAGATATAAGTGTAATATAAGGTATAATAGAAGTATATTAGAGAAAGAAATCATTGAACATTATCTGCCTGCACACAAGCAAAACATAAATGAGAGAAACACAGAACAGTGGTGTAGTGGGCGGCACAGTGGTGTAGTGGATAGCACTTTCACCTAGCAGCAGAAAGGGTCGCTGGTTCGAATCCCGATCATCTGCTTGGAGTTTGCATATTCTCCCTGTGCCTGTGTTGGGTTTCCTCCGGGTACTCCGGTTGCCTCCCACACTCCAAAGACTTGCTGGTAGGTTAATTGAATCCTCTCTAAAAATTGGCCCTAGTATGTGTATTAATGTGAGTTGGGGACATTAGATTGTAAGCTCCTTGAGGGTAGGGACTGATGTGAATGTACAATGTATATGTAAAGCGCTGTGTAAATTGACGGCGCTATATAAGTACCTGAAATAAATAAATTACATAAACATTGGGAAATGCATGCAAATCGGTTGCACCATATAATTATCACAATACAATACATTATGGCAAACCAGCAACACAAAACATTCAGTTGGAATAAAAACGATCTGTGCTGAAAAGCATATTCCACCTGGTGGACTTGGAGGTAGAAGGGTAAACCGTGCTTAGACGAATATAAAAGTTTTACCCGAGCTCAACCGCTATATTTTATATCTAGGAGCTGGAGTCCGGGGCTCTGACTGGGGCGTCCAACCCCCTGAGGTTGCAGATATCAATAAGATTAAAGCCGGCAACTCGGAGTGATCTTGTGATTAAAATTCTTTGTTGGCTAAATGTATTAAAAGCATGATACAAAAGATTCTAACGCGTTTCGGCTTTTGCAGCCTTCCTCGTAGCATAGCATAAACTGTACTTTACTTTATGTACTTCATAGTTAATTCATAATTAAAGCGTAAATTATTGTTGATATCCGTGATTCACCTTGCCAGAGTGGGGGGGGGGCCTGGATCTAGGATCCAATGGCAAGCCAATAAATTACGGGCTCTAAATTAAGTTTCACAAAGAAAAGTAAGCAAGCACTTATCAATATCTGGGTTGAGAAATAAACCCTAAAGACAAACCCTAGGGTCCAGGGACAAGGGGGATCCCATATGATCATGTAGGATTTGTATCACTTGACTCCACAAACCTTGTACACAAGGACAATGCCCTATCAGGTGGCCAAAACTATCAGGAACGAGAAGACATTTAGGACACACAGGACTGTGATCAGTGTCAAATTTGGCCAATCGAATCGGGAGTCATATAGGCCCTATGAATTATGTAGAGTTGGGTAAATCAGTGAGAAACCTACAAGTGACCAGAACCTCACCCCCCCCTTCTCCCTTTGGGTTTTACCAGAATAGGCCCGTCTAGAGGCAGAGGGGATAATCAATAAATTATACAGAGAGGAAACTAATTTGCATAATTCATCCCCATATGCAACCTCCAATGCTGATAGGGAACCAAGGATGTGGTAACCACCAGCAAATTGAACACTCGGGGCATGCCGCAATGGGAGGGAACGGAAGAGTATATATTTGGGAAGAGAGAATTCCAATTTCAACATATTGAAAGATTTGAGCTCCTCGTTACGCACCAAATATGAAAGTAGAAATACAGCTTTGGAGATCCACACCCCAGGGTCAGGAATAGACAGTAGTTCAGGCAGCAAATTTTGTAACCATAGAGGGGTGTCATTATGGTACTCGGGGGGCATCAGTCTTAGATCTGGTTAAAAAAGGGTGGTCTTTACCACCCACACACTGCACTAACGCATCGCTGGCCAGCCAATGTTTCTGTGCAGAAAGTGTTGTCGCTGAGCTCTCCCGGCACAAGCGCTGAGCTCTCCCTGCACAGGCGCTGAGCTCTCCAGGGACACAGGCGCTGAGCTCTCCAGGGACACAGGCGCTGAGCTCTCCAGGGACACAGGCGCTGAGCTCTCCCAGCACAGACGCTGAGCTCTCCCGGCACAGGCGCTGAGCTCTCCCGGGACACAGGCGCTGCGCTCTCCCGGCACAGGCGCTGAGCTCTCCCGGGACACAGGCGCTGAGCTCTCCCGGGACACAGGCGCTGAGCTCTCCCGGGACACAGGCGCTGAGCTCTCCCGGGACACAGGCGCTGAGCTCTCCCGGGACACAGGCGCTGAGCTCTCCCGGGACACAGGCGCTGAGCTCTCCCGGGACACAGGCGCTGAGCTCTCCCGGAACAGCTCTTGGTTCCCACTAATAATCAGTAGCAGGCGGGACCAGCTACTGATCATTTGAGCACTGTGACAGCCAATCACAGTGGTCACATGATCGCCCAGTCTTTCCTTCCCCCCCCCAACGTTTTTGCCACCCCCCCCTTTTAAAGGGACTCCTAGAAAGGGTTACATCACATTTCATCTTTTCCTTAAAGTGATTGTAAAGTCTAGTTTAAAAAAAGATAACAAACATGTTATTCTTTCCTCTTTTGTGCAGTTGGTTTTGCACAGAGCAGCCCCGATCCTCCTCTTCTCCGGTCCCTCTTTGCTGCTCCTGGCCCCTCCCTCCTATCGAGTGCCCCCACAGCCAGCAGCTTCCTATGGGGCACTGGAGCCGAGTCACAGCTTTGTGTGTCTATTCAGAGACAGAGCCCTGACCCGGCCCCGCCTCCTCTCTCCCCTGATTGGCTGACTGACTTTGATTGACAGCCACGAGATCCAATGGTGCCGCTGCTGTGTCTCAGACAATCAGGAGGAGTGTCCCGTACAGCTTAGACATTTTTGGACATCGCTGGAGATAGAAGGGGCTCAAGTAAGTAATTAGGGGGTGCTGGGGAGGCTGCTATACACAAAAGGTTGTTTATCTTAATGAATAGAATGCACCTTCTGCCTTTACAAACACTTTTATTAAAAAAACAAGTGGAAAATTAGTTTTTCATATCCTAAATATAATAAAAAAAATAAGTGGATTGGTTAAACGTGTTTTGTTCCTTCCTCTTCCCCCATGCAGGGTGTTGGAGTCTGCAGAGGTTTTGTCCACAGACACGGACAGCAGTTCTGCAGAAGACAGCGACTTCGAGGAGATGGGGAAGAACATTGAGAACATGCTGCAGAACAAGAAGACCAGTTCCCAGCTGTCCCGGGAGAGAGAAGAACAGGAGAGGAAGGAACTGCATAGGATGCTGATGGGGGAAGACAGCGGCAACGACAAAGAGAGGAACCGGAAGAAGGACAGAAAAGGACTCTGTGAGTGTCGTACCGTCCCCGTCCCCCCCGTCACATCTCTGACTGCAGGCTATACATATGATTGAGTGTCCCCCCCCCCCCGTCACATCTCTGACTGCAGGCTATACATATGATTGAGTGTCCCCCCCCCCCCCCCGTCACATCTCTGACTGCAGGCTATACATATGATTGAGTGTCCCCCCCCCCCCCCCGTCACATCTCTGACTGCAGGCCACACGTACGATTGAGTGTCCCCCCCCCCCCCGTCACATCTCTGACTGCAGGCTATACATATGATTGAGTGTCCCCCCCCCCCCGTCACATCTCTGACTGCAGGCCACACGTACGATTGAGTGCCCCCCCCCCCCGTCACATCTCTGACTGCAGGCTATACATATGATTGAGTGTCCCCCCCCCCCGTCACATCTCTGACTGCAGGCTATACATATGATTGAGTGTCCCCCCCCCCCCCCGTCACATCTCTGACTGCAGGCTATACATATGATTGAGTGTCCCCCCCCCCCCCGTCACATCTCTGACTGCAGGCCACACGTACGATTGAGTGTCCCCCCCCCCCCCGTCACATCTCTGACTGCAGGCTATACATATGATTGAGTGTCCCCCCCCCCCCCCGTCACATCTCTGACTGCAGGCTATACATATGATTGAGTGTCCCCCCCCCCCCCGTCACATCTCTGACTGCAGGCCACACGTACGATTGAGTGTCCCCCCCCCCCCCGTCACATCTCTGACTGCAGGCTATACATATGATTGAGTGTCCCCCCCCCCCCCGTCACATCTCTGACTGCAGGCCACACGTACGATTGAGTGTCCCCCCCCCCCCCGTCACATCTCTGACTGCAGGCTATACATATGATTGAGTGTCCCCCCCCCCCGTCACATCTCTGACTGCAGGCCACACGTACGATTGAGTGTCCCCCCCCCCCGTCACATCTCTGACTGCAGGCTATACATATGATTGAGTGTCCCCCCCCCCGTCACATCTCTGACTGCAGGCTATACATATGATTGAGTGTCCCCCCCCCCCCCCGTCACATCTCTGACTGCAGGCTATACATATGATTGAGTGTCCCCCCCCCCCGTCACATCTCTGACTGCAGGCTATACATATGATTGAGTGTCCCCCCCCCCCCCCGTCACATCTCTGACTGCAGGCCACACGTACGATTGAGTGTCCCCCCCCCCCCGTCACATCTCTGACTGCAGGCTATACATATGATTGAGTGTCCCCCCCCCCCCCCCCGTCACATCTCTGACTGCAGGCCACACGTACGATTGAGTGTTCCCCCCCCCCCCCCCCCCCGTCACATCTCTGACTGCAGGCTATACATATGATTGAGTGTCCCCCCCCCCCCCGTCACATCTCTGACTGCAGGCTATACATATGACTGAGTGTCGTCCCCCCCCCCCCCCCCCCCCGTCACATCTCTGACTGCAGGCCACACGTACGATTGAGTGTCCCCCCCCCCCCCCCCCGTCACATCTCTGACTGCAGGCTATACATATGATTGAGTGTCGTCCCCCGCCCCCCCCCCCCCCCATCACATCTCTGACTGCAGGCTATACATATGATTGAGTGTCGTCGTCCCCCCCCCGTCACATCTCTGACTGCAGGCTATACATATGATTGAGTGTCCCCCCCCCCGTCACATCTCTGACTGCAGGCTATACATATGATTGAGTGTCCCCCCCCCCCCCCCCGTCACATCTCTGACTGCAGGCTATACATATGATTGAGTGTCCCCCCCCCCCCCCCGTCACATCTCTGACTGCAGGCTATACATATGATTGAGTGTCCCCCCCCGTCACATCTCTGACTGCAGGCTATACATATGATTGAGTGTCCCCCTCCTCCCTGTCCATTGTTGGGGATATGGTCGTCCATTGTTGGGGATATGATCGTACATTGTTGGGGATATGATCGTACATTGTTGGGGATATGATCGTACATTGTTGGGGATATGGTCGTCCATTGTTGGGGATATGATCGTCCATTGTTGGGGATATGATCGTCCATCGTTGGGGATATGATCGTCCATTGTTGGGGATATGATCGTCCATTGTTGGGGATATGATCGTCCATTGTTGGGGATATGGTCATCCATTGTTCGGGATATAATCGTTCATCGTTGGGGATATGATCGTCCATTGTTGGGGATATGGTCGTCCATTGTTCGGGATATAATCGTTCATCGTTGGGGATATGATCGTCCATTGTTGGGGATATGATCGTCCATCGTTGGGGATATGATCGTCCATTGTTGGGGATATGATCGTCCATCGTTGGGGATATGATCGTCCATTGTTGGGGATATGATCGTCCATCGTTGGGGATATGATCGTCCATTGTTTAGGATATGATCGTCCATTGTTTGGGATATGATCGTCCATTGTTTGGGATATGATCGTCCATTGTTGGGGATATGATCGTCCATTGTTGGGGATATGAGCGTCCATTGTTGGGGATATGAGCGTCCATTGTTGGGGATATGATCATCCATTGTTGGGAATATGATCGTTCATTGTTGGGGATATGATCGTCCATTGTTGGGTATATGATCGTACATCATTGGGGATATGATCATCCATTGTTTGAGATATGATCGTCCATTGTTGGGGGTATGGTCGTCCATTGTTGGGGGTATGGTCGTCCATTGTTGGGGATATGATCGTCCATTGTTGGGGATATGATCGTCCATTGTTGGGGATATGATCGTCCATTGTTGGGGATATGATGGTCCATTGTTGGGGATATGGTCGTCCATCATTTGGGATATGATCGTCCATCGTTGGGGATATGATGGTCCATCGTTGGGGATATGATGGTCCATCGTTGGGGATATGGTCGTCCATCGTTGGGGATATGATCGTCCATCATTTGGGATATGATCGTCCATCATTTGGGATATGACCGTCCATCGTTGGGGATATGATGGTCCATCGTTGGGGATATGATGGTCCATTGTTGGGGATATGATGGTCCATTGTTGGGGATATGATCGTCCATCGTTGGGGATATGATGGTCCATCGTTGGGGATATGATGTTCCATCGTTGGGGATATGATGTTCCATTGTTGGGGATATGATGTTCCATTGTTGGGGATATGATGGTCCATTGTTGGGGATATGATGTTCCATCGTTGGGGATATGATGTTCCATCGTTGGGGATATGATGTTCCATCGTTGGGGATATGATCGTCCATCGTTGGGGATATGATGTTCCATTGTTGGGGATATGATGTTCCATTGTTGGGGATATGATGGTCCATTGTTGGGGATATGAGCGTCCATCGTTTGGGATATGATGGTCCATTGTTGGGGATATAGTCGTCCATTGTTGGGGTTTCCATACACTTTCCCTCTTTCTGTATATAATGCTCCATATCATAGTATACAGTATATTGATGGACATGGATGGGATTTTACCTGTTTTGGGTGTTAGTTGTGTGACTTCTTCAGGTGATTTCTTTTCAGCCACCGGCTCCGCTGCTTCGGGAGGATCTCACAAAGACGACGACACGGCATCTGTGACCAGTTTAAATTCTGCAGCGAGCGGCCGCCGACTGAAGATCTACCGCACGTTTCGAGATGAGGATGGTAAAGAATACGTACGTTGTGAGACAGTGCGCAAACCTGCCGTTATCGACGCCTACAGCCGGATCCGCACCACCAAAGACGACGAGTTTATGTGAGTAGTCCTGATGGTGCAGGGGGTGGGGCCTGCCTTGGCTTTGTCTAGTATCGGAGTTTCACCTTTTTCCAGTCAGGGGACCTTGAAGAGTATTTTTAGCCTCAAGACACCCCAGTTTATAGCTTGGTTCATATTACTGCATGGTGGGGAACGTGCGCAAAATTCCACACATTCCCGACATGCGGACAAATTCCCTGCTTCTCCTCACCTCCACACCTTGAACCCCCCCCCCCCCGCTCAACTCCACCCCCCTCTCTCCTCACCTCCGTATCCTGAACCCCCCCCCACCCCGCTCAACTCCATCCCCCTCTCTCCTCACCTCCGTACCCTGAACCCCCCCCTCTCAACTCCATCCCCACTCTCCCTGCTCACCTCCGTACCCTGAACCCCTACCTTCCCATCTGATTCCCTCTGCCCCGCTTTCCTCTCACCAAAGCTGCCTCCCCCTTTCATTCTTCTTCACTACGCTGTCCCGATCGAGGTCCTGCTGTGCCGATGTACATACAGTCGGAGCAGGATCACAATCAGATCTGACAGACAGCCTTTCCTCACCAGGATGCTGCGGAACCCCTGAGGACCTCAGGTGGCACCATGGTTGAGATAGGCTGGTCTAATATCACTATAGTCCTAAGAGCCCTTTTCTCAACATTGTCCAACACTGTCATCTCTGTACTCCTAATGGTCTAGGGGAAGGATGCTTAGCACTTGTCTTGGCATTGTCTGACCTTTATCTATGTAGTCCTAACAGTGCAGAGGAAGGATGCTTGAATGGGGTACTTGGCCTTTGTCTTGGTGTTGTTGGACATTGTCCTCTCTGTAGTCCTAGCAATCCAGTAATGGGGTACTTGGCCTTTGTCTTGGTGTTGTTGAACATTGTCCTCTCTGTAGTCCTAGCAATCCAGTAATGGGGTGCTTAGCTCTTGTCTTGATGTTGGACATTGTCCTCTCTGTAGTCCTAGCAGTCCAGTAATGGGGTGCTTAGCTCGTGTCTTGATGTTGTTGGACATTGTCCTCTCTGTAGTCCTAGCAGTCCAGTAATGGGGTGCTTAGCTCTTGTCTTGATGCTGTTGGACATTGTCCTCTCTGTAGTCCTAGCAGTCCTGGAATGGGGTACTTGGCTCTTGTCTTGATGTTGTTGGACATTGTCCTCTCTGCAGTCCTAGCAGTCCGGGAAGGGGGTCCTTAGCTCTTGTCTTGATGTTGTTGGACATTGTCATCTCTATAGTCCTAGCAGTCCAGTAATGGGGTGCTTAGCTCTTGTCTTGGTGTTGTTGGACATTGTTCTCTCTGTAGTCCTAGCGGTCCAGTAATGGGGTACTTGGCCCTCGTCTTGGTGTTGTTGGACATTGTCCTCTCTGTAGTCCTAGTAGTCCAGTAATGGGGTACTTGGCTCTTGTCTTGGTGTTGTTGGACATTGTCCTCTCTGTAGTCCTAGCAGTCTGGGGATGGGGTACTTAGCTCTTGTCTTGGTGTTGTTGGACATTGTCCTCTCTGTAGTCCTAGCAGTCCAGTAATGGGGTACTTGGCTCTTGTCTTGGTGTTGTTGGACATTGTCCTCTCTGTAGTCCTAGCAGTCCAGTAATGGGGTGCTTAGCTCTTGTCTTGGTGTTGTTGGACATTGTCCTCTCTGTAGTCCTAGCATTCCAGTAATGGGGTACTTGGCTCTTGTCTTGGTGTTGTTGGACATTGTCCTCTCTGTAGTCCTAGCATTCCAGTAATGGGGTACTTGGCTCTTGTCTTGGTGTTGTTGGACATTGTCTTCTCTGTAGTCCTAGTAGTCCAGTAATGGGGTACTTGGCTCTTGTCTTGGTGTTGTTGGACATTGTCTTCTCTGTAGTCCTAGTAGTCCGGTAATGGGGTACTTGGCTCTTGTCTTGGTGTTGTTGGACATTGTCCTCTCTGTAGTCCTAGCAGTCCTGGAATGGGGTACTTGGCTCTTGTCTTGGTGTTGTTGGACATTGTCCTCTCTGTAGTCCTAGTAGTCCTGGAATGGGATTCTTAGCCCTTGTCTCGGCATCGTCTGATGGTGTCCTCTCTGTGTTTTAGCAAGAAGTTTGCTCTCTTTGATGAACAACATCGTGAAGAAATGAGGAAAGAAAGGCGAAGGATCCAGGAACAGCTTCGCAGACTGAAACGCAATCAGGAGAAGGAGAAGCTCAGAGGACCTCCTGAGAAGAAACCAAAGAAGATGAAGGAACGGCCGGATCTCAAGGTAATGTGAAGGTTTTTGTTGCATACATTTGCAAAGACATGTGAAGCCACATTGCCCTATGAATGCCCTCAAACTCCCCCCCCAGCTCTAAATGATCAGAGCTTCCAACTTGGGATGTATAGCAATGAGTACATTGGGAGAAGGTTATCCTCCTTAAAGCTCATGTGAAGAACCAGTACCTCTGACTGTGGCAGCATTCACTGTGTGTGATCAGCGGAATGATTTCTCACTTATTGCTCCCGCTGTGCTTCTCAATGTGCAGCTTCTGGCAGCGATACTCCTGAGCTGCTGTCAATCAGAACTGGCTGGGCTGGGCGGGGGATGTCAGACCCGGACTGAAGTCCATGCTGTGTATCTCCAGGGCGCCCCTGTAGCTTCACTTGAGAGCTGAGAGAAGTAAACTGACCACTCCTGCACAGATCTGCTAACACTTATAATAAAACTATAGGGATAGGGAGATTGTGGCATTATCTGCCTGCCTCTCCACCACGGCCAATCAGAAGAAGCCTTGTATATTTATTGGATAAAATACAAAGCTTCTCTTAAATGGCTGAGATGCTGCCGGAATATCTTCTGATTCCTCCTGTAATAAAGTGTATTGTAGTTGTACTGTTTACCCTCAAGTTGTAAAGTGCTGTGTAAAATGTCGCCACTTTATAAATCCTGTATAATAATTATACAGAGCAACTTACTGTATATTACAGTCCATCCGCCATGCAGATCACGGGGCCAAGCTGGCCCAGATAGAAGTGCCTGGAATTCTTTTTACACCTGTTTTGTCTCCTAGATACACCCTACTGATTATTAAAGTGACATTAACCGACTCGCCCTCCGGAATATTCCCCCCCCCCGATGACCAGGCCATTTTTTGTGATACGCCTCTACGTTACTTTAACTGACAATTGTGCGGTCGTGCGACGCTGTGCACAAATACAATGAATGTCCTTTTTTTCCGCACAGATAGAGATTTCTTTTGGTGGGATTTGATCATCTCTGCGCTTTTTTTATTTTTTACGCTATAAACAAAAAAAAAATTTAAAAAACGACAATTGTGAAAAAAATAAATAAAAATTTTTACTTTCTGTTCTAAAACATTTCCAATAAAATAAATGTAAAAAAATCAAATTTCTTCATCAGTTTAGAACACATATGTAATTCTGCTACGTGTTTTTATAAAAAAAAAATCCCAATAAGTGTATATTGATTGGTTTGCGCAAAAGTTAACATCAGGGGGCGATCAAAGGGTAAACTGTGTGGCCAGCCAGTGTTTATGTGTAGTAATGGGGGGGGTGCTTTTACTACTACTTTTGCTTTGCAGGAACACAGGATCCATGCCTTCCCTACTGGCAGAACGGCGATCTGCCTTGTTTACAGAACGGCAATCTGCCTTGTTTACAGAGCGGCGATCTGCCTTGTTTACAGAACGGCGATCTGCCTTGTTTACAGAGCGGCGATCTGCCTTGTTTACAGAGCGGCGATCTGCCTTGTTTACAGAACGGCGATCTGCCTTGTTTACAGAACGGCGATCTGCCTTGTTTACAGAGCGGCGATCTGCCTTGTTTACAGAACGGCGATCTGCCTTGTTTACATCTCATTTTTGGTTCTCGCCCCTGGGCTCCCGCTGCATGTGCGCGTTCTACCTGGAAGAGCCAGATCATGTATATATACATGTGATCCGGCGCACAGGTGTTGCAGTAAAACTGCTATGGGGTGGACCTGAAGTGGTTAAAGGTTCTTTTTTATTATTTTTTAAATAACGAACATGTTATACTTACCTGTTCTATGCCGTGGTTTTGCACAGAGCAGTCCTGATCCCCCCCCCCCAAATCATATCAACTTGCTATTGGGGGCGCCCATTCACACACACACACACAGAGCACTGCTCGGCCCCACCCCTGCTCTCACTGGCTGTCACTGACAGTAGTGGGAGCCAATGACTACCACTGCTGTCTCAGCCAATGTGGAGGGGGGGGTCCTGGACAGCCGAGGCTCTCGTGCACATTGCTGGATCGGGCTCAGGTAAGTACTGGGGGGGGGGAGGGGCACACACGCATTCTATAATTTATTCTGTAAAAAAACCTTCAGCCTTTACAATCACTTTAATACCTTTTAATTGTCCTGATGGATGAAAGCTGCAAGTAAATGATGCAGATCTTTATATCACAAGGCGAACACGTCAGGATAAAAAAATCTTTAGTTTGAAAGAAAAAAAAAAGTGACAGTTATTTTCGGTTAAAGCGGAGTTCCACCCAATTTTGAGAGGTGGTCTTAAATGGAAGACCGCCTCTCCACCCCTCGTTTTGGGATATTAAAAAAAAAAATGTCACATCCTCTTCTGCGGTGAGCCCCCCCCCCCCCGTTGTCTTCTGGGACCTGTGTGGTCCCCCCCAGAAGACAAGCTGGCCATTCGGCGCAGTCAGAAATCGGCAGTGAAGCCGCAAGGCTCCACTGCTGGTTTCCCTTAGTTGGAATGGCGGCGCCTGCACCTGATCCGATGGACGGATCGGCCTTGGGGGAGGGGGGGGGGGGACAACATCGTGGACTCCCTGGACAGGTAAGTGTCCTTATTAAAAGTCAGCAGCTACAGACAGTGTTTGTATAGTGTTTGTAGCTGCTGACTTTTAAAGAAATATACATTTTTTTGTGGCAGGAACATCGCTTTAAGCCCGATGAGTTTTGAAGATGACCGTCATAGAGATAAATTAATGTCCATGTGTTGTATCTTTGTGAATTAGGCACAGTACATACTGATTATGATTCCTTCTCTCTCTCTCTCTCTCTCTCTCTCTGAAGCTGAAATGTGGAGCTTGTGGAGCGATCGGACACATGAGGACCAACAAGTTCTGCCCCCTCTACTATCAGACGAACGCCCCTCCGTCCAATCCCGTGGCCATGACCGAGGAGCAGGAGGAGGAGCTGGAGAAAACCGTCATTCACAATGACAACGAGGAGCTGATTAAAGTGGAAGGAACCAAAATCGTTTTGGGCAAACAGCTGATTGAAAGGTATGGGGGAGGGGATTTCACTCGCATGTCCTTTCCCATAGAGAACTGTTTAGTAATTTTAGAAAAAGTTCTATAAATAATGTCGGGGGACAGACAAACTATAGGGGTCCCGCTGTACTCTTTCTTTCTCTAAAGCTGCCCCCAGTAGAGGAGTCCAGGCCTGGCATTAAGCTGCAGGCTAAAGATCATGATACTGTGTGAGAACAGCGGTCTCTCTGCAGAGGTCTGACACGCCCACCCCTGTTCAGTCACAACTACTCCTGTCCAATCAGCAACGCTCACACCCCCTGCTGAATGCTGAGCTGTAGTTGTGACAAGGCAGGAGGCGTGGCAGACGGCTGCAGAGAGACCGCTGCTTACACACTATGGTGGTCTTTAGCGGCTGTCTAATGCCAGCTTTAGGAGAACCTGTTGGTTTGTTCTGCATGGACAAAGGACTTTCCATTAGAGAAGAAGGTGAAAGCTCCACAACGGTTCCTTGTATATCTGATGAAAAAGTAATAAACGTTCTTCTATATATTTTTATGGAAAGAAAATAAACAAATAGAAAACACAATCGATTCCTTTCTACTGCTAACCCCAATCCCTCCACTCTGTGCAGTGCTGACGAGGTGCGGAGGAAATCTTTGGTCCTGAAGTTCCCTAAACAGCAACTTCCCCAGAAGAAGAAGAGACGAGTGGGGAGCACCGTGCACTGCGACTACCTCAATGTAAGTGACCTCTTTGTTTAGGGGGGTTCCAGGCCCAGGGCCAGAGGAATCACGCTGCGGGACATCAGGGGGGTTCCAGGCCCAGAGCCAGAGGAACCACACTGTGGGACATCAGGGGGGTTCCAGGCCCAGAGCCAGAGGAACCACACTGCGGGACATCAGGGGGGTTCCAGGCCCAGAGCCAGAGGAACCACACTGCGGGACATCAGGGGGGTTCCAGGCCCAGAGCCAGAGGAACCACACTGCGGGACATCAGGGGGGGGTTCCAGAGCCAGAGGAACCACACTGCGGGACATCAGGGGGGTTCCAGGCCCAGAGCCAGAGGAACCACACTGCGGGACATCAGGGGGATTCCAGGCCCGGAGCCAGAGGAATTACGCTGCGGGACATCAGGGGGGTTCCAGGCCCAGGGCCAGAGGAATCACACTGCGGGACATCAGGGGGGTTCCAGGCCCGGAGCCAGAGGAACCATGCTTCGGGACATCAGGGGGGTTCCAGGCCCGGAGCCAGAGGAACCACACTGCGGGACATCAGGGGGGTTCCAGGCCCAGAGCCAGAGGAACCACACTGCGGGACATCAGGGGGGTTCCAGGCCCAGAGCCAGAGGAACCACACTGCGGGACATCAGGGGGGGGTTCCAGAGCCAGAGGAACCACACTGCGGGACATCAGGGGGGTTCCAGGCCCAGAGCCAGAGGAACCACACTGCGGGACATCAGGGGGATTCCAGGCCCGGAGCCAGAGGAATTACGCTGCGGGACATCAGGGGGGTTCCAGGGCCAGAGGAATCACACTGCGGGACATCAGGGGGGTTCCAGGCCCGGAGCCAGAGGAACCATGCTGCGGGACATCAGGGGGGTTCCAGGCCCGGAGCTAGAGGAACCACACTGCGGGACATCAGGGGGCTTCCAGGCCCAGAGCCAGAGGAACCACACTGCGGGACATCAGGGGGGTTCCAGGCCCAGAGCCAGAGGAACCACACTGCGGGACATCAGGGGGGGTCCAGGCCCAGAGCCAGAGGAACCACACTGCGGGACATCAGGGGGGTTCCAGAGCCAGAGGAACCACACTGCGGGACATCAGGGGGGGTCCAGGCCCAGAGCCAGAGGAACCACACTGCGGGACATCAGGGGGGTTCCAGGCCCAGAGCCAGAGGAACCACACTGCGGGACATCAGGGGGGTTCCAGGCCCAGAGCCAGAGGAACCACACTGCGGGACATCAGGGGGGTTCCAGGCCCAGAGCCAGAGGAACCACACTGCGGGACATCAGGGGGGTTCCAGGCCCAGAGCCAGAGGAACCACACTGCGGGACATCAGGGGGGGTCCAGGCCCAGAGCCAGAGGAACCACACTGCGGGACATCAGGGGGGTTCCAGGCCCAGAGCCAGAGGAACCACACTGCGGGACATCAGGGGGGTTCCAGGCCCAGAGCCAGAGGAACCACACTGCGGGACATCAGGGGGGTTCCAGGCCCAGAGCCAGAGGAACCACACTGCGGGACATCAGGGGGGGTTCCAGGCCCAGAGCCAGAGGAACCACACTGCGGGACATCAGGGGGGTTCCAGGCCCAGAGCCAGAGGAACCACGCTGCGGGACATCAGGGGGGTTCCAGGCCCAGAGCCAGAGGAATTACGCTGCGGGACATCAGGGGGGTTCCAGGCCCAAAACCACCAATCATCGGAGGGACTCATCTCCTGAAGACTGCTGACACAATTCTGCAGAAATCTCCCCAAAAAATCAGCCTGTGCCGGGCGCTATAATAGAGAAATGTTCACCCATTGATATTCCTCTTCCAGTCATCATTTCCTTTCCTGCCCTGTCCTATACAGTGAAGGGAAAAAAGTATTTAATCAGCCGCTGGTTTTGTAGGTTTGCCCACTGACAAAGAATCGATCAGTCAATAATTTTATTGGTCGGTTTATTATAACAGTGAGAGAATAACAACAAAAAAATATCCAGAAAAACACATTTCAAAAAAGTTATAAATTGATTTGCATTTTAATGAGGGAAATAAGTATGTGAACCCTTCACAAAACATGACTTACTAGTTGGTGGAGAAACCCTTGTTGGTGATCACAGAGGTCAGACGTTTCTTGGAGTTGGCCTCCAGGTTTGCACACATCTCAGGAGATGCAGATTGCAGATCCTCTGCAAGTCATTAAGGTTTCCAGGCTGACATTTGGTAACTCGAACCTTCAGCTCCTTCCACATATTTTCTATGGGATTAAGGTCTGGAGATTGGCTAGGCCACTGCAGGACCTTAATGTGCTTCTTCTTGAGCCACTCCTTTGTTGCCTTGGCCGTGTGTTTTGGGTCATTGTCATGCTGGAAGACCCATCCATGACCCATTTTCAATGCCCTGGCTGAGGGAAGCTGGTTCTCACCCAAGATTTGATGGCCCCGTCCATCGTCCCTTTGGTGCAATGAAGTTGTCCTGTCCCCTTAGCAGAAAAACACCCCCAAGCATAATGTTTCCACCTCAATGTATGACGGTGGGGGATGGTGTTTTTGGGGTCATAGGCAGCATTCCTCCTCCTCCAAACATGGCGAGTTGATACCAAAGATCTCGATTTTGGTCTCATCTGACCACAACACTTTCCCCAGTTCTCCTCTGAATCATTCATATGTTCATTAGCAAACTTCAGACGGACCTGTACATGTGATTTCCTGGGCAGGGAGGACCTTGCAGACATTGTAGGATTTCAGCCCTTCACGGTGTAGTGTGTTACCGATTGTTTTCTTGGTGACTATGGTCCCAGCTGAGATCAATGACAAGATTCTCCCGTGTAGTTCTGGCCTGATTCCTCATTCATTTCTCATGATCATTGAACCTCCACAAGGTGAGATCTTGTATGGAGCCCCAGACCGAGTAGGGTTGCCACCTCATCCTTTTAAACCTGAACACATCTTTTCCTCATTAATGTTTGGTTAGTCCAATATCCCCACCTCTTTGGGGACCAAAGAATTCAAGTGGGGGGAGAATGTAGCCTTGAAGTACACAGGTTCTGAGGCTGATTAAGGTGGTGATTAAACTCACTTGGTGCCTTATCTGCATTAAATCAGCCTCAGAACCTGTGTAATTCATATGTTTTCGGGTTTAAAGGAATGAGGTGGCAACCCTAAGACCGAGGAAGATTGACAGTTATTTTATTTCTTCCATTTGTGAATAATCGCTCCAACTGTTGTCACCCTCTCACCAAGCTGCTTGGCGATGGTCTTGTTGCCCATTCCAGCCTTGTGTAGGTCTACAATCTTCTCCCCGACATCCTTGGACAGCTCTTTGGTCTTGGCGATGGTGGAGAGATTGGAATCTGATTGATTGATTGATTCTGTGGACAGGTGTCTTTTATACAGGTAACAAGCTGAGATTAGGAGCACTCCCTTTAAGAGAATCCTCAGCTTGTTACCTGTATAGAAGACACCTGGGAGCCAGAAATCTTGCTGATTGATAGGGGATCAAATACTTATTTCACTCATTAAAATACAAATCAATTTATAACTTTTTATGAAATGTGTTTTTCTGGATATTTTTGTTGTTATTCTCTCACTGTTATAATAAACCGACCAATAAAATTTTAGACTGATCGATTCTTTGTCAGTGGGGCAAACCTACAAAATCAGCAGCCGATCAAATACTTTTTCCCCCCTCACTGTAACATTTCCCCGACCTCTTCCTCCATTTTCTGTTTTCTTTAGAAATGTGGTCAGTATTATCTGGCACAAAAAAAATGAGGAAATGACGGCACAATCCTTTGTCCAGGAGTATTGTGTGTTCTCGTATTGAAGTCTATTTTGTATCTTTTGCCTTTTTTCTCACTTAGAAATAATAAAATCCTAATTCTTGTCCTGTTTCAGCGCCCCCATAAATCCATACATCGCCGAAGGACGGATCCCATGGTCACCCTGTCCTCTGTGCTGGAATCCATTATTAATGACATGAGAGATATGCCCAATGTAAGTATTATTCCTAATATACACACTATATTACCAAAAGTATTGGGACACCTGCCTTTACACACACATAGTAGGTGAGGTTGATAAAAAAGACTCAAGTCCAACCTATGTGTGTGATTATATGTCAGTATTACATTGTATATCCCTGTATGTTGTGGTCGTTCAGGTGATTATCTAATAGTTTCTTGAAACTATCGATGCTCCCCGCTGAGACCACCGCCTGTGGAAGGGAATTCCACATCCTTGCCGCACATGACCTTTAATGACCCCCCAGTCTTAGTCCGGAGGGTTCAATATTGAGTTGGCTCCGCCCTTTGCAGCTATAACAGCTTCAACTCTTCTGGGAAGGCTGTCCACAAGGTTTAGGAGGGTGTCTATGGGAGTGTTTGACCATTCTTCCACAAGCCCATTTGTGAGGTCAGGCACTGATGTTGGACGAGAAGGCCTGGCTCGCAGTCTCTGCTCTAATTCATCCCAAAGGTGTTCTATCAGGTTGAGGTCAGGACTCTGTGCAGGCCAGTCTAGTTCCTCCAACCCTAAACTCGCTCATCCGTGTCTTTATGGACCTTGCTGCAGTGGGTAGCTGGCTGTAAAGCTGCAAGCAGTTACAGCTGGCTTCTCTTATTTAAAATGTTGGCACGGGGGACCGAAGACCAGTGAAGAAGCTGGCTGGGTGAAGACGGTGCTGGTTCCTGGGACAGGGCTGGTCAGCAGATAGAGTTGACTTTTAATGTTTACAAAGGTGACTGGAGAAACGCTTTAACAGTCACATGACAAGGTGATGATGTCACTGCTCCCTCTAAGATCGATCCAACACCGGGAATTGTGGCAGTGAGTGACAGAGAAAGAAGAAATGGGGGAACAATGAAGAGAATATAGGGGGTGGTCGGGACCACAGAATTTTCCCTGAATGGACAAGGTCACGATCTCTCTTTAATTGTGTGGAAGGAAGGTCACCATCTATGATCATAGAGAAGAGTATACTGTATGGCGGCATGTCTATGGTCTTCACTCTCCATAGAAGGGCTCATTTCTCCGGCGGTGTCTCGTCTCCTGGGAACTGACATGATGTGCTCCAGCCCATAGGGGGCAGCCTCTCTAGTATTCATAGTGAATGTTATAGATATCCTCATACACTCACAGATTTCATTATTCCCCCCCATAGAGCTATCCATTCCACAGCCCTGTTAATGCCAAAGTAGTGAAAGATTACTACAAAATTGTGACCAATCCGATGGACCTGCAAACATTGAGGGAGAACGTACGCAAGCGGATGTACCCGTCCCGCGAGGAGTTCCGTGAACAGGTGGAGCTGATTCTGAAGAACAGTATATTGTACAATGGTAAGAGAGATGTACAGGATGTGGGTGGAGTCCGAGCGAGATGTAGAGGATGCGGGTGAAGTCACAGATGTACAGGATGTGGGTGGAGTCACAGATGTACAGGATGTGGGTGGAGTCCGAGCGAGATGTAGAGGATGTGGGTGAAGTCACAGATGTACAGGATGTGGGTGGAGTCACAGATGTACAGGATGTGGGTGGAGTCACAGATGTACAGAATGTGGGTGGAGTCACAGATGTACAGGATGTGGGTGGAGTCACAGATGTACAGGATGTGGGTGGAGTCACAGATGTACAGGATGTGGGTGGAGTCACAGATGTACAGGATGTGGGTGGAGTCACAGATGTACAGGATGTGGGTGGAGTCACAGATGTACAGGATGTGGGTGGAGTCACAGATGTACAGGATGTGGGTGGAGTCACAGATGTACAGGATGTGGGTAGAGTCAGAGAGAGACGTACAGGATGTGGGAGGAGTCACAGATGTACAGGATGTGGGTGGCGTCCGAGAGAGATGTACAGGATGTGGGTGGAGTCCGAGAGAGACGTACAGGATGTGGGTAGAGTCCGAGAGAGACGTACAGGATGTGGGAGGAGTCACAGATGTACAGGATGTGGGTGGAGTCCGAGAGAGACGTACAGGATGTGGGAGGAGTCACAGATGTACAGGATGTGGGTGGAGTCCGAGAGAGATGTACAGGATGTGGGTGGAGTCCGAGAGAGATGTACAGGATGTGGGTGGAGTCATAGAAAATGCTATATCCTAATGCAATCTTATTCCATGTTTCAGGACCCAAACACTCCCTGACCCAGATTTGTCAGGTCATGCTGGACCTGTGTGATGAGAAACTCAGAGAGGTGAGAACTTCCCATTCACACAACACAGATCGATGTAATATGTGTGAGAGCGGCGTGATCCATACAGGCCAGACCACCAACGTTCACATACACAGATCTGTATAGCCATCCTGAGAGCTGTGTGATCCAGACAATGGTGGACAAATATTAGTACATAGACACATATAGTTACATAGTAGGTGAGGTTGAAAAAAGACACAAGTCCATTAAGTCCAACCTATAAATGGGAGAGACCGAAACAAACCAGGTCAGAAGAACCTGACTCTATCCTAGTGACACCTATAGATACAGAGGATCCTGTCTCTAGTGACACCTATAGACACAGAGGATCCTGTCTCTATCCTAGTGACACCTATAGACACAGAGGATCCTGTCTCAGTTGACACCTATAGACACAGAGGATCCTGTCTCTAGTGACACCTATAGACACAGAGGATCCTGACTCTAGTGACACCTATAGATACAGAGGATCCTGTCTCTAGTGACACCTATAGACACAGAGGATCCTGTCTCTAGTGACACCTATAGACAGAGGATCCTGTCTCTAGTGACACCTATAGACACAGAGGATCCTGACTCTAGTGACACCTATAGATACAGAGGATCCTGTCTAGTGACACCTATAGACACAGAGGATCCTGTCTCTAGTGACACCTATAGACACAGAGGATCCTGTCTCTAGTGACACCTATAGACACAGAGGATCCTGTCTCTAGTGACACCTATAGACAGAGGATCCTGACTCTAGTGACACCTCTAGACACAGAGGATCCTGACTCTATTCTAGTGACACCTATAGACACAGAGGATCCTGACTCTAGTGAAACCTATAGACACAGAGGATCCTGACTCTAGTGACACCTATAGACACAGAGGATCCTGACTCTAGTGACACCTATAGACACAGAGGATCCTGACTCTAGTGACACCTATAGACAGGATCCTGACTCTAGTGACACCTCTAGACACAGAGGATCCTGACTCTATTCTAGTGACACCTATAGACACAGAGGATCCTGACTCTAGTGAAACCTATAGACACAGAGGATCCTGACTCTAGTGACACCTATAGACACACAGGATCCTGACTCTAGTGACACCTATAGACACACAGGATCCTGACTCTAGTGACACCTATAGACACACAGGATCCTGACTCTAGTGACACCTATAGACACACAGGATCCTGACTCTAGTGAGACCTATAGATACAGAGGATCCTGTCTCTAGTGACACCTATAGACACACAGGATCCTGACTCTAGTGACACCTATAGACACAGAGGATCCTGACTCTAGTGACACCTATAGACACAGAGGGTCCTGTCTCTAGTGACACCTATAGACACACAGGATCCTGACTCTAGTGACACCTATAGATACAGAGGATCCTGTCTCTAGTGACACCTATAGACACAGAGGATCCTGACTCTAGTGACACCTATAGACACAGAGGATCCTGACTCTAGTGACACCTATAGACACAGAGGATCCTGTCTCTAGTGACACCTATAGACACAGAGGATCCTGACTCTAGTGACACCTATAGACACAGAGGATCCTGACTCTAGTGACACCTATAGACACAGAGGATCCTGACTCTAGTGACACCTATAGACACAGAGGATCCTGACTCTAGTGACACCTATAGACACAGAGGATCCTGTCTCTAGTGACACCTATAGACAGAGGATCCTGACTCTAGTGACACCTATAGACACAGAGGATCCTGACTCTAGTGACACCTATAGACACAGAGGATCCTGACTCTAGTGACACCTAAAGACACAGAGGATCCTGACTCTAGTGACACCTATAGACACAGAGGATCCTGACTCTAGTGACACCTATAGACACAGAGGATCCTGACTCTAGTGACACCTATAGACACAGAGGATCCTGACTCTAGTGACACCTATAGACAGGATCCTGACTCTAGTGACACCTCTAGACACAGAGGATCCTGACTCTATTCTAGTGACACCTATAGACACAGAGGATCCTGACTCTAGTGAAACCTATAGACACAGAGGATCCTGACTCTAGTGACACCTATAGACACACAGGATCCTGACTCTAGTGACACCTATAGACACACAGGATCCTGACTCTAGTGACACCTATAGACACACAGGATCCTGACTCTAGTGACACCTATAGACACACAGGATCCTGACTCTAGTGAGACCTATAGATACAGAGGATCCTGTCTCTAGTGACACCTATAGACACACAGGATCCTGACTCTAGTGACACCTATAGACACAGAGGATCCTGACTCTAGTGACACCTATAGACACAGAGGGTCCTGTCTCTAGTGACACCTATAGACACACAGGATCCTGACTCTAGTGACACCTATAGATACAGAGGATCCTGTCTCTAGTGACACCTATAGACACAGAGGATCCTGACTCTAGTGACACCTATAGACACAGAGGATCCTGACTCTAGTGACACCTATAGACACAGAGGATCCTGTCTCTAGTGACACCTATAGACACAGAGGATCCTGACTCTAGTGACACCTATAGACACAGAGGATCCTGACTCTAGTGACACCTATAGACACAGAGGATCCTGACTCTAGTGACACCTATAGACACAGAGGATCCTGACTCTAGTGACACCTATAGACACAGAGGATCCTGTCTCTAGTGACACCTATAGACAGAGGATCCTGACTCTAGTGACACCTATAGACACAGAGGATCCTGACTCTAGTGACACCTATAGACACAGAGGATCCTGACTCTAGTGACACCTAAAGACACAGAGGATCCTGACTCTAGTGACACCTATAGACACAGAGGATCCTGACTCTAGTGACACCTATAGACACAGAGGATCCTGACTCTAGTGACACCTATAGACACAGAGGATCCTGACTCTAGTGAGACCTATAGACACAGAGGATCCTGACTCTATTCTAGTGACACCTATAGACACAGAGGATCCTGACTCTAGTGACTCCTATAGACACAGAGGATCCTGACTCTAGTGACACCTATAGACACTTAGTATTCTGCTTCGCTGATCACAGTACAAAGGAGAAGTTCACGAGGCAAAACAATGAAAGGGTCTATGAGGTCTATAGGTGATGGTGGAGGGTGCGGCTGACCAGATCCGGGTCCTCAGGTACAATAATAAAACCATCTCTGTGTATCCAGCCATCGCACACAATGCAGTAGGTAGAAGGCGGGTTGCCGGGCGGAGGAGGAAGTGTATCCGGGTGCCGGATTGTTTGTTCTGATTTATGGCTTCATTTTGTTTACAGAAGGAGGATAAGCTGGCCCGGCTGGAGAAAGCCATTAACCCCTTACTGGACGATGACGACCAGGTGGCCTTCTCCTTCATCCTGGACAATATAGTCACCCAGAAGATGATGGCCGTGCCGGATGTGAGTCCCCCAACAACCTCTGTATTGGTGAATGTGGCCTCCGTATTGGCGAATGTGGCCTCCGTATTGGCGAATGTGGCCTCCGTATTGGTGAACATGACCTCTGTATTGGTGAATGTGGCCTCTGTATTGGTGAACATGACCTCCGTATTGGCGAATGTGGCCTCCGTATTGGCGAATGTGGCCTCCGTATTGGCGAATGTGGCCTCCGTATTGGCGAATGTGGCCTCCGTGTTGGCGAATGTGGCCTCCGTATTGGCGAATGTGGCCTCTGTATTGGCGAATGTGGCCTCTGTATTGACGAATGTGGCCTCTGTATTGACGAATGTGGCCTCCGTATTGGCAAATGTGGCCTCCGTATTGGCGAATGTGGCCTCCGTATTGGCGAATGTGGCCTCCGTATTGGCGAATGTGGCCTCCGTATTGACGAATGTGGCCTCTGTATTGGCGAATGTGGCCTCCGTATTGGCGAATGTGGTCTCCGTATTGGCGAATGTGGCCTCCGTATTGGCGAATGTGGCCTCTGTATTGACGAATGTGGCCTCTGTATTGACGAATGTGGCCTCTGTATTGACGAATGTGGCCTCTGTATTGGCGAATGTGGCCTCTGTATTGGCGAATGTGGCCTCCGTATTGGCGAATGTGGCCTCCGTATTGGCGAATGTGGCCTCTGTATTGGCGAATGTGGCCTCTGTATTGGCGAATGTGGCCTCTGTATTGACGAATGTGGCCTCTGTATTGACGAATGTGGCCTCTGTATTGGCGAATGTGGCCTCTGTATTGGCGAATGTGGCCTCCGTATTGGCGAATGTGGCCTCCGTATTGGCGAATGTGGCCTCCGTATTGGCGAATGTGGCCTCCGTATTGGCGAATGTGGCCTCTGTTTTGGTGAATGTGGCCTCTGTATTGGTGAATGTGGCCTCTGTTTTGGTGAATGTGGCAATCCATGTAGAATTCTGTACATTGATTGGTAGAAATCTCCTCTCCCTTCTCTTCTCCGCAGTCATGGCCGTTCCATCTTCCTGTCAACAAAAAGTTTGTTCCCGACTACTATAAAGTCATCCCCAACCCGATGGACCTGGAAACGATCCGCCAGGTAAGGGGGAGGGGTCAGTGGTTTTCTCTTCCTTTGATGACCTTTGTATTCCCGCCATTTCCCCTCAATGTGATCCCTTCCTGTATTCTAGAATATTTCAAAGCACAAGTATCAGAATCGGGAGAACTTCCTGGCCGATGTCAATCTGATCTGTACAAACAGCGTGAAGTATAACGGTGAGTACCGGGGGGGGAGGGGGGATGGTGAGTCCACCATCGGGGGTGGGGGGGTTCTTCTAATACAAATGTTGTGTCGGGTCCCTTCACACCACACTCACCGCAACGCATCAAAAGTGCGTTTATCTAACGTGTCTCTTCATGTGCCTTGTGCTGCATTTTCTGGTACAAGAAGATTTATTAGAAGAAGTAAAGAATCACAATATACACGGCGCCCCCCCAACAAGCAATCGCCCCTCAGGGGTAAGCCCACACAGGGGCGCTTCTAACCCTAAGGAGCATATAAAATAGCAGACCCGGCATGCATGTTCATGTTCTCCTTTGTGAAAGTGGAACTAAACCCATCAATTTAATGGTTTACAAAAAAGTTACAAGGCATGACAGGAATGCCAACTGTCACAAAGCCACAGGGCTGCTGATAGGGCGGGACCACCAGTCCTCCTGTAGGGGGTCCGGGCACACAAGGGGGCCTGAACAGCAGGGGGAATCGGTGCGGAGGGGCAACTACAGAAGAATGCCCTGTGTCTGTGCGTCTCTCTGCAGCAGCTAAAAGCCGGTTTCTCCCCATCCCATCGGCTTTCAGCTCCTGCAGGGAGAGACACAGACACAGGGCACTTTAACTGACAATTGCGCGGTCGTGCGACGTTGTACACAAACAAAACTCACGTCCTTTTTTTCCCCAACACTATAAACAAAAAAAGAGCAACAATTTTTATAAAATATTTTTTTTACTTTCTGCTATAAAACATCCAATTAAAAAAAAAATGCTACATATTTTTGGTAAAAAAAAAAAAAAATCCCAATAAGTGTATATTGATTGGTTTGCTTAAAAGTTTAATATCGCGTCTACAAACTGTGGGATATTTTTATGGACTTTTCATTTGTTTTATACTAGTAATGGTGGTGATCAGCGACTTATAGCGGGGCTGCGATTTATTGTGGCGGACAATCGGGCACAACCTGACACTTTGTGGGAACCAGTGACATCAATACAGTGATCAGGGCTAAAAGAAAAATGCACTTACACTGTACTAATGACACTGGCTGGGAAAGGGGTTAACATCAGCGGCGATCAAAGGGTTAAGTGTGTTCCTAGCCGGTGTTTATGTGTACCCTGTGCTGCTTTCACTAGGAGAAGTGCTTTGCAGGGACACTAAACCCATCACATCCCCCACTGACAGAACAGAGATCAATGCGGAGCCGAGCGCCGTCCTGTGTCTCCTCGCTGATCAATGGGTGTCGGTGGTCATCCATTGGCCGGCACCCACTGATCGGTGACTGCTGTGACTAACAGCACAACAGGGGCGCCCCCTACTCAGATGGGCAGAAATATATATATATACGGTTGTGCTCATAAGTTTACACACCCTGGCAGAATTTATGATTTCTTGGCCATATTTCAGAGAATATAAATGATAACACAAAATCTTTTCTCTCACTCATGGTTAGTGATTGTCTGAAGACATTTATTATCAATCAGCTGTGTTTACTCTTTTTATATCATAATCACAAAAGAAACTACCCAAATGACCCTGATCAAAAGTTTACATACCCCAGTTCTTAATACCGTGTATTGCCCCCTTTACCATCAATGACATCTTGAAGTCTTTTGTGGTATTTGTGGATGAGGCTCTTTATCTTCTCAGATGGTTCCTCTTGGTAAAAGTCCTCCAGTTCCTGTAAATTCTTGGGTTGTCTTCCATGAACGGCATATTTGAGATCTCCCCAGAGGGGCTCAATGATATTGAGGTCAGAAGACTGAGATGACCACTCCAGAACCTTCACTTTATTCTGCTGTAGCCAATGACAGGTTGACTTGGCCTTGTGTTTTGGATCATTGTCATGTTGGAATGTCCAAGTACGTCCCATGCGCAGCTTCCTGGCTGATGAATGAAATGTTCCTCCAGTTTTTTTTTATAACATACTGCATTCATCTTGCCAACAATTGTGACCAAATATCCTGTGCTTTTTTAGCTCACACATCCCCAAAACATCAGCGATCCACCGCCGTGTTTCACAGTAGGGATGGTGGACCTTTCATCATAGGCCTTGTTGACTCCTCTCCAAATGTAGTGTTTATGGTTGTGGCCAAAAAGCTCAAATTTGGTCTCATCACTCCAAATCACTTTGTGGCAGAAGGTTTGAGGCTTGTCTCTGTGCTGTTTGGTGTATTGTAAGCGGATACTTTGTGACATTTGTGTAGTAATGACTTTCTTCTGGAGACTCGACCATGCAGCCCATCTTTCTTCTGGAGACTCAACCATGCAGCCCATCTTTCTTCTGGAGACTCGACCATGCAGCCCATCTTTCTTCTAGAGACTCGACCATGCAGACCATCTTTCTTCTGGAGACTCGACCATGCAGACCATCTTTCTTCTGGAGACTTGACCATGCAGCCCATCTTTCTTCTGGAGACTCGACCATGCAGCCCATCTTTCTTCTAGAGACTCGACCATGCAGCCCATCTTTCTTCTAGAGACTCGACCATGCAGCCCATCTTTCTTCTGGAGACTCGACCATGCAGCCCATCTTTCTTCTGGAGACTCGACCATGCAGCCCATCTTTCTTCTGGAGACTCGACCATGCAGCCCATCTTTCTTCTAGTGACTCGACCATGCAGCCCATCTTTCTTCTGGAGACTCGACCATGCAGACCATCTTTCTTCTAGTGACTCGACCATGCAGCCCATCTTTCTTCTGGAGAATCGACCATGCAGCCCATCTTTCTTCTAGTGACTCGACCATGCAGCCCATCTTTCTTCTGGAGACTCGACCATGCAGCCCATCTTTCTTCTGGAGACTCGACCATGCAGACCATCTTTCTTCTGGAGACTCGACCATGCAGCCCATCTTTCTTCTGGAGACTCGACCATGCAGCCCATCTTTCTTCTGGAGACTCGACCATGCAGCCCATCTTTCTTCTGGAGACTCGACCATGCAGACCATCTTTCTTCTGGAGACTCGACCATGCAGCCCATCTTTCTTCTGGAGACTCGACCATGCAGCCCATCTTTCTTCAAGTGCCTCCTTATTGTGCATCTTGAAACATCCACACCTCATGTTTTCAGAGAGTCCTGTATTTCACCTGAAGTTATTTGTGGGGTTTTCTTTGCATCCCCAACAATTTTCCTGGCAGTTGTGGCTGAAATTTTAGTTGGTCTACCTGACCGTGGTTTGGTTTCACCAGAACCCCTCATTTTCCACTTCTTGATTAGAGTTTGAACACTGCTGATTGACATTCTCAATTCCTTGGATATCCTTTTATATCCCTTTCCTGTTTTATACAGTTCAACTACCTTTTCCCGCAGATCCTTTGACAATTCTTTTGCTTTCTCCATGACTCAGAATCCAGAAACCTCAGTGCAGCACTGGATGAAAGATGCAAGGGTCTGTCAGGAGTCCAGAAACTCATTGACCTTTTATACACACACACTAATTACAAACAGATCACAGGTGAGGAGGGTTCCCTTTATTAGCTATTCAAACCCCTTTGTGTCACCTTGTGACACAAAGGGGTTATCAGGCCAAAATCACCGGGTATGTAAACTTTTGATCAGGGTAATTCGGGTAGTTTCTGTTGTCATTATGGTATAAAAAGAGTAAACACAGATGATTGATAATAAATGGCTTCAGCCAAACACTGACCATGAGTGAGAGAAAAGATTTTGTGTTATCATTTATATTCCCTGAAAAATGGCCAAGAAATCATAAATTCTGGCAGGGTATGTAAACTTATGAGCACAGCTGTATATATATATATATATAATGTGATTCTGCACAGAACAGCCGCCTTGTAGTAAATCTGCTATTGGGCGGTCGGTAAGCAGATATGTTTATGTTCTCATCCAATGGGCGGAGTCACAGCTGATCACACAGAGGAAGATGGCGGCTCCCTTGGCTGAAAACGGTGGGAAGGTTTAGTTCCGCTCCTCGGAAGGGTCAGAAATCCTAACAATGAATGTTTTCTATCTTTTCTTTTAATGCTCTCATCTGCGTTGTGGTAGGTTGGGCAGAGCACATGTACCCAGACTTGGGGGGGGGGGGGGGCGCCATGTTTTTTTTAATGTCCTCTCGCACACGTTCGGTACAGGAAAACGCAGGTCGCCGCACATGGAGGGAAGGAGCCCTTTAACACGCACATCCGTTTTCATACCTAAACGCACATTCATGTTCTGGCACCTCCTCCGGTAATATCTGGTTACTGGCCGAGTTTTCTAGTGCAGAGGTGACCAATCCTTTGATAAAACACCTCAGACTCCGCCCTCTGATAAGGGAGTGGTCACTGGGGGGGTCACTGGGGGAGGAGAGGACAAGGGGGGTCACTGGGGGAGGAGAGGTCACTGGGGGGGAAAGGTCACAGGGAGAGGTCCTAGGGGGGTCACGGGGGGAGAGGTCATTGGGGGGGAGGGGAGAGGCCACTGGGGGGAGAGGTCCGGGGAGGGGAGGTCACTGGGGGAGGGGAGGAGAGGTCACTGAGGGGAGAAGTCACTGGGGGGGGGGGGGGAGAGGTCACTGGGGGGAGGGGTTCAGTACAGCGATCTTCCATTAATGCGGCGATCTTTTATCTGTATTCCTCTTACAGGTGCGGACAGTCAGTACAGTAGAACAGCGCAGGAGATTGTGAACATTTGCAGTCAGACTCTGGCAGAGGTAAGCGGGTTCCCCCAGATTTGGTGATCCCGGGGATGAGGCCGCGCATGCTCACACTAACAGTCCTTATTTCCTCTCTATATCAGTATGATGAGCACCTGACCCAACTAGAGAAGGACATTTCCACCGCCAAGGAGGCCGCTCTGGATGAAGCCGATCTGGAGAGCTTGGAACCCATGACTCCCGGACCGTATACCCCCCAGGTGAGTGTGAGACGGGGGAGGGGGCTTATAGATCCTATGACTCCCGGACCGTATACCCCCCAGTGTATTATAGGTCAGACAGGTCAGGGGGGGTGTATAGAACCCCCTGATAATGAGGTGTGAGCATTGCTCGGTCCAGGAAGAATGCCCCGTCTGATAAGGCGCCTCCTAGAGGCAGTGTAAATGACAGGCTGGGCGCACAGGAAGTGGGCAGAATAACATGACCGTCGCTCAGCCCCAAGAGTTCTACTTTAAATATGAGATGGTGATATAAGCCCCACCCAGCACTCTCTCAGGTGTGATATAAGCCCCACCCAGCACTCTCTCAGGTGTGATATAAGCCCCACCCAGCACTCTCTCAGGTGTGATATAAGCCCCACCCAGCACTCTCTCAGGTGTGATATAAGCCCCACCCCTCAGGTGTGATATAAGCCCCACCCCTCAGGTGTGATATAAGCCCCACCCCTCAGGTGTGATATAAGCCCCACCCCTCAGGTATGATATAAGCCCCACCCCTCAGGTATGATATAAGCCCCACCCCTCAGGTATGATATAAGCCCCACCCCTCAGGTGTGATGTAGGAGTCCTGTAGTACGGGGCAGACATTGTGATTTGTTGATTTGCAGCCTCCGGATTACTACGACACGAACACGTCGCTCAGCATGTCCCGCGATGCCTCCCTCTACCTGGATGAAAGCAACATGTCTGCCACCGAGGCCGCCACCGCCTCCCTGGAGAGGAGGAGTCTGGTAATCTATTCTGTCTTCTCAGTTTATGTCTTGTAGAGTCATCAGAGCATCACGGGGGGGGGGAGGGGGGGAAGGGATCACTGGGCGGGATTTGTAGATTCCAGCAAAATGTGATCTCCCCAGACCGGGACATGAAGTAACCTTCCTGTACAGAAGATCTGAACGCTGCGCATGCCCAGATGGAGAATTCTGCTGAAGAAAATCAAACAAGCTACTCCATAGTAAGGGCCATGGAATGGGGGCGGGTATAGGGGAGCTACCCCATAGTAAGGGCCATGGAATGGGGGCGGGTATAGGGGAGCTACCCCATAGTAAGGGCCATGGAATGGGGGCGGGTATAGGGGAGCTATCCCATAGTAATGGCCATGGGATGGGGGCGGGTATAGGGGAAGCTACCTCATAGTAAGGGCCATGGGGTGGGGGCTGGTATAGGGGAGCTACCCCATAGTAATGGGCATGGGATGGGGGCTGGGTGTATGAGAGTTACCCCATAGTAATGGCCATGGGGTGGGGGCGGGTATAGGGGAGCTACCCCATAGTAATGGGCATGGGATGGGGGCGGGTATATGAGAGCTACCCCATAGTAATGGGCATGGGGTGGGGGCGGGTATAGGGGAGCTACCCCATAGTAATGGCCATGGGGTGGGGGCTGGTATAGGGGAGCTAACCCATAGTAATGGGCATGGGATGGGGGCGGGTATAGGGGAGCTAACCCATAGTAATGGCCATGGGATGGGGGCGGGTATAGGGGAAGCTACCTCATAGTAAGGGCCATAGAATGGGGGCGGGTATAGGGGAGCTATCCAATAGTAATGGCCATGGAATGGGGGCGGGTATAGGGGAGCTATCCCATAGTAATGGGCATGGGATGGGGGCCGGGTGTGTGAGAGTTACCCCATAGTAATGGCCATGGGGTGGGGGCGGGTATAGGGGAGCTACCCCATAGTAATGGGCATGGGATGGGGGCGGGTATAGGGGAGCTACCCCATAGTAATGGGCATGGGGTGGGGGCGGGTATAGGGGAGCTACCCCATAGTAATGGCCATGGGGTGGGGGCTGGTATAGGGGAGCTAACCCATAGTAATGGGCATAGGATGGGGGCGGGTATAGGGGAGCTAACCCATAGTAATGGCCATGGGGTGGGGGCGGGTATAGGGGAGCTACCCCATAGTAATGGCCATGGGATGGGGGCGGGTATAGGGGAGCTAACCCATAGTAATGGCCATGGGGTGGGGGCGGGTATAGGGGAGCTAACCCATAGTAATGGCCATGGGATGGGGGCGGGTATAGGGGAGCTAACCCATAGTAATGGCCATGGGATGGGGGCGGGTATAGGGGAGCTAACCCATAGTAATGGCCATGGAATGGGGGCGGGTATAGGGGAGCTAACACATAGTAAGGGCCGTGGGGGCGGGTATAGGGGAGCTACCCCATAGTAATGGGCATGGGATGGGGGCGGGTATAGGGGAGCTACCCCATAGTAATGGCCATGGGGTGGGGGCGGGTATATGAGAGCTACCCCATAGTAATGGCCATGGGGTGGGGGAGGGTATAGGGGAGCTAACCCATAGTAATGGGCATGGGATGGGGTCGGGTATATGAGAGCTACCCCATAGTAATGGCCATGGGGTGGGGGCGGGTATAGGGGAGCTCCCCTATAGTAATGGCCATGGGGTGGGGGCGGGTATAGGGGAGCTACCCCATAGTAATGGCCATGGGATGGGGCCGGGTATAGGGGAGCTACCCCATAGTAATGGCCATGGGATGGGGGTGGGTATAGGGGAGCTACCCCACGGTAATGGCCATGGGATGGGGGTGGGTATAGGGGAGCTACCCCACGGTAATGGCCATGGGGGGTTACTGCATATTGATGGCCATATGGTAGGGAAGGGCAGGGGGGCTATGCCATACTTATGGCCATTGGTGAGGGGTGTATGGGGGCTACGTCATATTGATGGCCCTTTGGTGGGAGAGCTACTCCATATTATTAGCCATGGGGGACTCTTATTGGCTGGGGAGGGGAGGGGCCTTTTGCTCCGTGGTGAAGGAGATCATACAGGTGTGACGGTCAGGTGTTCTCATACTTGTGACCATATAGTGTGGTGCGGGTAGGTAGAGGAGTGTTGATGGGTAATAGTCACCCTTTGTGGTCTTTCCCAGCGTTCAGTTCGGGGTATTTGGAGCGTTGTGATTGGCTCTCCTCCTGATGGTTTCCTCTGGTTGATCTTTGTATTACAGATGAGGTTGGGACGAGGACATCTGGGTGAAGACGACTCGGATGTGGACATTGAAGCATATGAAGAAGATGATGATGGGAAACCGAAGACCCCGGCTCCTGTAAGTATAGATGATGAGGAGATGAGTACAGGAGACGTTGGGCGATGAGTAATCTTCTCCTTGCACTCCTAGTTGTGTGACTATAGGAGATGGAGGAGGTGGGTGGAGATCTGGGTGGGGTGAGGAGATGAGTAGAGGAGATGTTGGGTGATGAGTATTGATGAGTTCTCCTCGTTCTATGACTATAGGAGATGGAGGATGTGGATGGAGATCTGGGTGGGGAGATGTTGGGCGATGAGTATTGATGAGTTCTCTTTTCCTCATTCTATGACTATAGGAGATGGAGGATGTGGATGGAGATCTGGGTGGGGAGATGTTGGGCGATGAGCATTGATGAGTTCTCTCCTCATTCTATGACTATAGGAGATGGAAGGTGTGGATGGAGATCTGGGTGGGGAGATGTTGGGTGATGAGTATTGATGAGTTCTCCTCGTTCTATGACTATAGGAGATGGAGGATGTGGATGGAGATCTGGGTGGGGTGATGAGTGTTGATGAGTTCTCCTCGTTCTATGACTATAGGAGATGGAAGATGTGGATGGAGATCTGGGTGGGGTGAGGAGATGTTGGGCGTTGAGTATTGATGAGTTCTCTCCTCGTTCTATGACTATAGGAGATGGAGGATGTGGATGGAGATCTGGGTGGGGTGATGAGTATTGATGAGTTCTCTTCTCCTCGTTCTATGACTATAGGAGATGGAAGATGTGGATGGAGATCTGGGTGGGGTGGGGAGATGTTGGGCGATGAGTATTGATGAGTTCTCTTCTCCTTGTTCTATGACTATAGGAGATGGAGGATGTGGATGGAGATCTGGGTGGGGTGATGAGTATTGATGAGTTCTCTTCTCCTCGTTCTATGACTATAGGAGATGGAGGATGTGGATGGAGATCTGGGTGGGGTGAGGAGATGTTGGGCGATGAGTATTGATGAGTTCTCCTCGTTCTATGACTATAGGAGATGGAGGATGGGGATGGAGATCTGGGTGGGGCGATGAGTATGGATGAGTTCTCTTCTCCTCGTTCTATGACTATAGGAGATGGAGGATGTGGATGGAGATCTGGGTGGGGTGAGGAGATGTTGGGTGATGAGTATTGATGAGTTCTCTCCTCGTTCTATGACTATAGGAGATGGAGGATGTGGATGGAGATCTGGGTGGGGTGAGGAGATGTTGGGTGATGAGTATTGATGAGTTCTCCTCGTTCTATGACTATAGGAGATGGAGGATGTGGATGGAGATCTGGGTGGGGTGAGGAGATGTTGGGTGATGAGTATTGATGAGTTCTCTCCTCGTTCTATGACTATAGGAGATGGAGGATGTGGATGGAGATCTGGGTGGGGTAAGGAGATGTTGGGTGATGAGTATTGATGAGTTCTCCTCGTTCTATGACTATAGGAGATGGAGGATGTGGATGGAGATCTGGGTGGGGTGAGGAGATGTTGGGTGATGAGTATTGATGAGTTCTCTCCTCGTTCTATGACTATAGGAGATGGAGGATGTGGATGGAGATCTGGGTGGGGTGATGAGTATTGATGAGTTCTCTCCTCGTTCTCTGACTATAGGAGATGGAGGACGTGGATGGAGATCTGGGTGGGGTGAGGAGATGTTGGGCGATGAGTATTGATGAGTTCTCCTCGTTCTATGACTATAGGAGATGGAGGATGTGGATGGAGATCTGGGTGGGGTGATGGGTATTGATGAGTTCTCCTCATTCTATGACTATAGGAGATGGAGGATGTGGATGGAGATCTGGGTGGGGTGAGGAGATGTTGGGTGATGAGTATTGATGAGTTCTCTCCTCGTTCTATGACTATAGGAGATGGAGGATGTGGATGGAGATCTGGGTGGGGTGATGAGTATTGATGAGTTCTCTCCTCGTTCTCTGACTATAGGAGATGGAGGACGTGGATGGAGATCTGGGTGGGGTGAGGAGATGTTGGGTGATGAGTATTGATGAGTTCTCCTCGTTCTATGACTATAGGAGATGGAGGATGTGGATGGAGATCTGGGTGGGGTGATGGGTATTGATGAGTTCTCCTCATTCTATGACTATAGGAGATGGAGGATGTGGATGGAGATCTGGGTGGGGTGAGGAGATGTTGGGTGATGAGTATTGATGAGTTCTCTCCTCGTTCTATGACTATAGGAGATGGAGGATGTGGATGGAGATCTGGGTGGGGTGATGAGTATTGATGAGTTCTCTCCTCGTTCTATGACTATAGGAGATGGAGGACGTGGATGGAGATCTGGGTGGGGTGAGGAGATGTTGGGTGATGAGTATTGATGAGTTCTCTCCTCGTTCTATGACTATAGGAGATGGAGGATGTGGATGGAGATCTGGGTGGGGTGAGGAGATGTTGGGTGATGAGTATTGATGAGTTCTCTCCTCGTTCTATGACTATAGGAGATGGAGGACGTGGATGGAGATCTGGGTGATGAGTATTGATGAGTTCTCTCCTCGTTCTATGACTATAGGAGATGGAGGACGTGGATAGAGATCTGGGTGGGGTGAGGAGATGTTGGGTGATGAGTATTGATGAGTTCTCTCCTCGTTCTATGACTATAGGAGATGGAGTACGTGGATGGAGATCTGGGTGGGGTGAGGAGATGTTGGGTGATGAGTATTGATGAGTTCTCTCCTCGTTCTATGACCATAGGAGATGGAGGACGTGGATGGAGATCTGGGTGGGGTGAGGAGATGTTGGGTGATGAGTATTGATGAGTTCTCTCCTCGTTCTATGACTATAGGAGATGGAGGACGTGGATGGAGATCTGGGTGGGGTGAGGAGATGTTGGGTGATGAGTATTGATGAGTTCTCTCCTCATTCTCTGACTATAGGAGATGGAGGACGTGGATGGAGATCTGGGTGGGGTGAGGAGATGTTGGGTGATGAGTATTGATGAGTTCTCTCCTCATTCTATGACTATAGGAGATGGTGGACGTGGATGGAGATCTGGGTGGGGAGATGTTGGGTGATGAGTATTGATGAGTTCTCTCCTCGTTCTATGACTATAGGAGATGGAGGACGTGGATGGAGATCTGGGCGAGGAGGAGATCACGGTGCAGCAGACACAGGCCAGCGTCCTCTATGAGGATCTATTGATGTCGGATGGTGAAGATGATGATGATGACGGAAGTGACGAGGAAGGAGATAATCCCTTCTCATGTAAGAGATCTTTTCTTCTCTCTCTATCACACAGATACGTTGTCCTGAATGTATATTGGGGGCCACAGTGGGTGAGGGGCAATAAGTCACGTCTGGGAAGTGAGGTCAGCTTGTCAGGTGATCTGGAGGATAAATGGATTTAATGGATTAGGTGGGTGGAAGAATATTACACACCTCAGCCTGTAGGGGGGAGTAGGGCACAGGGCCCCGTACTGTACATGTGATGACCATAGGGCCCCGTACTGTACATGTGACAAGCATAGGGCCCCGTACTGTACATGTGACGACCATAGGGCCCCATACTGTACATGTGATGACCATAGGGCCCCATACTGTACATGTGACAAGCATAGGGCCCCGTACTGTACATGTGATGACCATAGGGCCCCATATTGTACATGTGATGACCATAGGGCCCCGTACTGTACATGTGACCAGCATAGGGCCCGTACTGTACATGTGACAAGCATAGGGCCCTGTACTGTACATGTGACAAGCATAGGGCCCCGTACTGTACATGTGACAAGCATAGGGCCCCGTACTGTACATGTGACAAGCATAGGGCCCCGTACTGTACATGTGACAAGCATAGGGCCCCGTACTGTACATGTGATGGCCATAGGGCCCCGTACTGTACATGTGATGACCATAGGGCCCTGTACTGTACATGTGATGACCATAGGGCCCCGTACTGTACATGTGACAAGCATAGGGCCCCGTACTGTACATGTGATGACCATAGGGCCCCGTACTGTACATGTGATGACCATAGGGCCCTGTATTGTACATGTGATGACCATAGGGCCCCGTACTGTACATGTGACCAGCATAGGGCCCCGTACTGTACATGTGACGACCATAGGGCCCCGTACTGTACATGTGACAAGCATAGGGCCCCGTACTGTACATGTGACAAGCATAGGGCCCCGTACTGTACATGTGACAAGCATAGGGCTCCGTACTGTACATGTGATGACCATAGGGCCCCGTACTGTACATGTGACGACCATAGGGCCCCGTACTGTACATGTGAATACCATAGGGCCCCGTACTGTACATGTGATGACCATAGGGCCCCGTACTGTACATGTGATGACCATAGGGCCCCGTACTGTACATGTGACGACCACAGGGCCCCGTACTGTACATGTGACGGCCATAGGGCCCCGTACTGTACATGTGACGGCCATAGGGCCCCGTACTGTACATGTGACGACCATAGGGCCCCGTACTGTACATGTGACGACCATAGGGCCCCGTACTGTACATGTGACGACCATAGGGCCCCGTACTGTACATGTGACGACCATAGGGCCCCGTACTGTACATGTGACCACCATAGGGCCCCGTACTGTACATGTGACGACCATAGGGCCCCGTACTGTACATGTGACGACCATAGGGCCCCGTACTGTACATGTGATGACCATAGGGCCCCGTACTGTACATGTGACGACCACAGGGCCCTGTACTGTACATGTGACGACCACAGGGCCCCGTACTGTACATGTGACGACCACAGGGCCCCGTACTGTACATGTGACGGCCATAGGGCCCCGTACTGTACATGTGATGACCATAGGGCCCCATACTGTACATGTGATGGCCATAGGGCCCTGTACTGTACATGTGATGACCACAGGGCCCCGTACTGTACATGTGACGACCACAGGGCCCTGTACTGTACATGTGACGACCACAGGGCCCCGTACTGTACATGTGACGGCCATAGGGCCCCGTACTGTACATGTGACGACCATAGGGCCCCGTACTGTACATGTGACGACCATAGGGCCCCGTACTGTACATGTGACGACCATAGGGCCCCGTACTGTACATGTGACGACCATAGGGCCCTGTACTGTACATGTGATGACCATAGGGCCCCGTACTGTACATGTGATGACCATAGGGCCCCGTACTGTACATGTGATGGCCATAGGGCCCCGTACTGTACATGTGATGACCATAGGGCCCCGTACTGTACATGTGATGGCCATAGGGCCCTGTACTGTACATGTGATGACCACAGGGCCCCGTACTGTACATGTGACGACCACAGGGCCCCGTACTGTACATGTGACGGCCATAGGGCCCCGTACTGTACATGTGATGACCATAGGGCCCCGTACTGTACATGTGACGACCACAGGGCCCTGTACTGTACATGTGATGACCATAGGGCCCCGTACTGTACATGTGATGACCATAGGGTCCCGTACTGTACATGTGATGGCCATAGGGCCCCGTACTGTACATGTGATGACCATAGGGCCCCGTACTGTACATGTGATGGCCATAGGGCCCTGTACTGTACATGTGACGACCACAGGGCCCTGTACTGTACATGTGATGGCCATAGGGCCCCGTACTGTACATGTGATGACCATAGGGCCCCATACTGTACATGTGACAAGCATAGGGCCCCGTACTGTACATGTGATGACCACAGGGCCCCGTACTGTACATGTGATGACCATAGGGGCCCGTACTGTACATGTGATGACCATAGGGCCCCGTACTGTACATGTGATGGCCATAGGGCCCCGTACTGTACATGTGATGACCATAGGGCCCTGTACTGTACATGTGATGACCATAGGGCCCGTACTGTACATGTGATGACCACAGGGCCCCGTACTGTACATGTGATGACCATAGGGCCCCGTACTGTACATGTGACGACCATAGG
This sequence comes from Aquarana catesbeiana, assembly GCA_037953035.1. NCBI lineage: Eukaryota > Metazoa > Chordata > Amphibia > Anura > Ranidae > Aquarana > Aquarana catesbeiana. The sequence goes on from JBBHAA010003917.1 coordinate 88,915, forward strand.
GCCCCGTACTGTACATGTGACGGCCATAGGGCCCCGTACTGTACATGTGATGGCCATAGGGCCCCGTACTGTACATGTGATGACCACAGGGCCCCGTACTGTACATGTGATGACCATAGGGCCCCGTACTGTACATGTGATGACCACAGGGCCCCGTACTGTACATGTGATGACCATAGGGCCCCGTACTGTACATGTGATGACCATAGGGCCCTGTACTGTACATGTGACGACCACAGGGCCCTGTACTGTACATGTGATGACCATAGGGCCCCGTACTGTACATGTGATGACCATAGGGCCCCGTACTGTACATGTGATGGCCATAGGGCCCCGTACTGTACATGTGATGACCATAGGGCCCCGTACTGTACATGTGATTGCCATAGGTCCCTGTACTGTACATGTGATGACCACAGGGCCCCGTACTGTACATGTGACGACCACAGGGCCCTGTACTGTACATGTGACGACCATAGGGCCCCGTACTGTACATGTGACGACCACAGGGCCCCGTACTGTACATGTGATGACCATAGGGGCCCGTACTGTACATGTGATGACCATAGGGCCCCGTACTGTACATGTGATGACCATAGGGCCCCGTACTGTACATGTGACGACCACAGGGCCCCATACTGTACATGTGACGGCCATAGGGCCCCGTACTGTACATGTGATGACCATAGGGCCCCATACTGTACATGTGACAAGCATAGGGCCCCGTACTGTACATGTGATGACCACAGGGCCCCGTACTGTACATGTGATGACCATAGGGGCCCGTACTGTACATGTGATGACCATAGTATCCCATACTGTACATGTGATGGCCATAGGGCCCCGTACTGTACATGTGATGACCATAGGGCCCTGTACTGTACATGTGATGACCATAGGGCCCGTACTGTACATGTGATGACCACAGGGCCCCGTACTGTACATGTGATGACCATAGGGCCCCGTACTGTACATGTGACGACCATAGGGCCCCGTACTGTACATGTGACGGCCATAGGGCCCCGTACTGTACATGTGACGGCCATAGGGCCCCGTACTGTACATGTGACGGCCATAGGGCCCCGTACTGTACATGTGACGACCATAGGGCCCCGTACTGTACATGTGATGACCACAGGGCCCCGTACTGTACATGTGATGACCACAGGGCCCCGTACTGTACATGTGATGACCATAGGGCCCCGTACTGTACATGTGATGACCATAGGGGCCCCGTACTGTACATGTGATGACCATAGGGCCCCGTACTGTACATGTGACGACCATAGGGCCCCGTACTGTACATGTGACGACCATAGGGCCCCGTACTGTACATGTGACGACCATAGGGCCCCGTACTGTACATGTGACGACCATAGGGCCCCGTACTGTACATGTGACGACCATAGGGGCCCGTACTGTACATGTGACGACCATAGGGGCCCGTACTGTACATGTGACGACCATAGGGGCCCGTACTGTACATGTGACGACCATAGGGGCCCGTACTGTACATGTGACGACCATAGGGGCCCGTACTGTACATGTGACGACCATAGGGCCCCGTACTGTACATGTGACGACCATAGGGGCCCGTACTGTACATGTGACGACCATAGGGGCCCGTACTGTACATGTGACGACCATAGGGCCCCGTACTGTACATGTGACGACCATAGGGCCCCGTACTGTACATGTGACGACCATAGGGCCCCGTACTGTACATGTGACGACCATAGGGCCCTGTACTGTACATGTGACGACCATAGGGCCCCGTACTGTACATGTGACGACCATAGGGCCCTGTACTGTACCTCTGATTTATCTTTTCAGCCATCCAGCTGAGTGAGAGCGGCAGCGATTCGGATGTTGAATCCGGAGCAATCCGACCCAAACAGCCGCAGATGATGCAGGAGAACACGCGGATGGGGATGGAGAACGAGGAGAGTCTGATGTCCTATGGAGAGGGGATGGAGACCTCACAGGGGATAGAGGACAGTAATATCAGGTAAGTCCCGGGGGGAGGGGCTTCTATAAGAGGGGTGAGGGGAACTTATTATATATCATTAGTTTGGAGTTATAATCCTGGTGAGGTAAATATACAATATACAGTGCATCCGGAAAGTACTCACAGAGCTTCACTTTTCCCACATTTTATTTTGTTACAGCCTTATTCCAAAATGGATTAGATTCATTATTTTCCCTCAAAATTCTACAAATAATCCCCCATAATGACAACGTGAGAGAAGTTTGTATATAAGTATCACAGACTCCTCCCATGTACACAAGTATCACAGGCTCCTCCCATGTACACAAGTATCACAGGCTCCTCCCATGTACATACAGACTCCTCCCATGTAGATAAGTATCACAGGCTCCTCCCATGTACATAAGTATCACAGGCTCCTCCCATGTACATACAGACTCCTCCCATGTAAAAAAGTATCAGAGGCTCCTCCCATGTACATACAGACTCCTCCCATGTACATATGTACATGGGAGGAGCCTGTGATACTTATGTACATGGGAGGAGCCTATGATACTTATGTACATGGGAGGAGCCTGTGATACTTATGTACATGGGAGGAGTCTGTGATACTTATGTACATGGGAGGAGCCTGGTGGGTATATAGCGCCATGGCTGCAATACACCCTCCAAGGCGCACATCCTTCCCCCCTGGCGGACTCGCCCCCCCACTTGTCATCTCTGCTGTATTCTCATGCCGCTCCCTAACAAGCTGGCTCACCTATACTGTTGTCTTTGACTCTGATAGGAGAGTGACCTACAGGTGAGGATGGCCATTGAGTTGTGCAGTGTGACCCCGCCCACATACCCTGGCCAACTAGCCACTCCCACTGGGTGGGGATCTCCTACCCCAGGAGAGGTCCCTCCTGGTGGAAAACCATCCAACCGTCCGGCCTTCAGTGACCCCCAAAAAAAACGATTTTCATATCTATTTATTAAAGTGTTTTTCCACAAGACCCTCCCCCGACCAAACCCTAAACATCAATGATTTATGTAATCAAACGATCTGATACTGATAAATGTGACTGTGCCCCTCCCCCCCCAATTCCTTGTCTTCATTCTAATCACTGGTCAGCCCCCCAATTCCTCGTCTGTTTTCTGCAGATTTGAGTCTTTTGATGTCCTGAGAAATGTTTGTATTTTGCAGTTATGGAAGTTATGAAGGTCCGGATCCGAAGTCCAACACCCGGGACACCAGCTACAGCAGCATCGGAGGGTACGAGTTGTCTGAGGAGGAGGATGATGAGGAGGAAGAGCGCCTTGGGCCCAGTGTGCTCCGCCAGGTCCAGCTGTCTGAAGACGAGGACAGTGAGGAGGATTTCCAATCTCTTCACGGAGACAGCGACAGTGACAACGAGTAGAAGGATTCCCGTCTATGGGAGGATGGATGGTGACAATGAGTAGAAGGATTCCCGTCTATGGGAGGACGGATAGTGACAACGAGTAGAAGGATTCACATTTATGGGAGGATGGATGGTGACAATGAGTAGAAGGATTCCCGTCTATGAGAGGACGGATAGTGACAACGAGTAGAAGGATTCCCGTCTATGGGAGGACGTATAGTGACAACGAGTAGAAGGATTCACATTTATGGGAGGATGGATGGTGACAATGAGTAGAAGGATTCCCATCTATGGGAGGATGGATGGTGACAATGAGTAGAAGGATTCCCATCTATGGGAGGACGGATGGTGACAATGAGTAGAAGGATTCCCATCTATGGGAGGATGGATGGTGACAATGAGTAGAAGGATTCCCATCTATGGGCGGGCGGATGGTGACAATGAGTAGAAGGATTCCTGTCTATGAGAGGACGGATAGTGACAACGAGTAGAAGGATTCCCGTCTATGGGAGGACGTATAGTGACAACGAGTAGAAGGATTCACATTTATGGGAGGATGGATGGTGACAATGAGTAGAAGGATTCCAGTCTATGGGAGGACGTATAGTGACAACGAGTAGAAGGATTCCCATCTATGGGAGGATGGATGGTGACAATGAGTAGAAGGATTCCCATCTATGGGCGGGCGGATGGTGACAATGAGTAGAAGGATTCCTGTCTATGAGAGGACAGATGGGAATCCTTTTACTCGTCACCAACTGTCCTCCCATACACAGGAATCCTTCTACTCATCCGTTCTCCCATAGACGGGAATCCTTCTACTCATCCGTCCTCCCATAGACGGGAATCCTTCTACTCGTCACCGTCTATGGGAGGCAGTGGGCGCTTGCTGGTGATGTCATCCAATAAAAGTCAGGAGGTCGCTGGATGATGATGTCATTCTAGAAATGTTGGCTTGTTTTTGGGTGGACTGATTGGTGGGATCAGCGGGGGGCCCCATGGGCTGTTCCTCTACTCTTTGTGGCCCCTGTATTATCTGTTTGTCGCTGGGGGATGATTCACGTTTTATGTGGAACTTTATTTTAAATGTCGGATGCAGTTCTGTATCAGAGGTCTGCATCCTCCTCCTCCCTGTAATATTATGGGGGTGCCATTGTCCCAGGGGGCCGTCATTCCCATCCCCCGGCTTCACCACCCTGAAGAACCTCACAGAATGAGGACTTTTTCTGGTTCAGTGGGGGATGGGGATGACACCCCCAGAACAATGGCAGTTCTCACACTTCGAGGGTCTCTTGGGAACCTTTGTAAATAGATTTGTGAAATGTTTGTCCTTGTACAGTTCCCTCTCAATGTGTCTAATAAAGAGTACCTGTCATTGTTCATTGTCTTCAACTGATGAGCAGCCAATGAGATCAGAGGAAATAATCTGCAGAGGTCCCACAGGAGACCAACCATCCTGAGATTTCTTCTGTGGGGGGGTCACTTTAGAGGTGAGCCCCTCCAGGGGACATTACGGTCTTGGGGGGGTTACTTTAGAGGTGAGCCTCAGGCATCACGGCCTTGGGGGGGTCACTTTAGAGGTGAGCCCCTCCGGGGGACATTACGGCCTGGGGGGGGGACACTTTAGGGGTGAGCCCCTCCAGGGGACATTATGGCCTCGGGGGGGGGAGGGGGTGTCACTTTAGGGGTGAGCCCCTCTCGGGGACATTATGGCCTCGGGGGGGAGGGGGTGTCACTTTAGGGGTGAGCCCCTCTGGGGGACATTATGGCCTCGGGGGAGGGGGTGTCACTTTAGGGGTGAGCCCCTCCGGGGGACATTATGGCCTCGGGGGGGAGGGGGTGTCACTTTAGGGGTGAGCCCCTCCGGGGGACATTATGGCCTCGGGAGGGGGGGGGGTCACTTTAGGGGTGAGCCCCTTCGGGGGCCATTATGGCCTCATTCACACGGGACCACGTGGGGCCTCCGATACCATGAATGTGTAGCTGCACACAGGGTGTCCGATGGAAGCTGTCCATCTTTAGAGTTCCTCTGTCCAGGAACAGCTGTTGTTGCTCTGTCTGCAATTACAAGTGACAGCTGCTCATTGCTTTGCAGAGTGGCCAGAATCCGCTGCATCCCCCCCCCCTCCCCCCAATGAATGAGGCCTCAGTGTGCGCTGCCTGTCGCACAACTGTCACTTCTGGGGAAACCAAAGTCCAACTCTCCACCTTTTATATGGAGGTAAGGAAAGGTGCAACAAGGACTCGGACTCTTACTGACTGCGTGGCATTACCCCTCCCCCCCACATCCTTACATGTCCGAGTCTTCTCTCTTCGTCACTGCAGGGGGGGGGGGATCCTTCTCACTGCTTGGGGGAGGGGTTATGGAGACTTCTTGTTGGGTGGGCAGCAGCAGGGTGATGATGATGTCATGAAAGGGGCGGACACATATACACATGTGGGTTTGTACTCTGTATGGGTGTCCGTTTGGATCGGAGCTCTTGCACACGGGTGGATGGGCTAAGTTTTGAATGCTTCCCATCCGCCTGGCACTGAGATGGGCGCAGATGGTGGACTTCCCACTGCAGAGTTTAGCAGATGTTGACGCCTTGCCACCTCCTCCATTCACTTCTATTGGAACACAAGAAGCGGGCCTGAGCTGCTCTTGGGTTGTTTAAGGTGCGGTTGGAAATTGTCAAAAGTCATCAATTGTCAGTTTGGCCGACACAACACGACCGTCTGTCCAACACTCAACGATAAAAGGGACCTTCACACACTTTACAATTCAATGCCCGTCTGAAAGAGAACTTCCTACATGAGGTGGAGATCTACCACCATAACAGATCCCTGGAGTGTCCCCTCAGATATCAGTAGGATGTGGGGCAGCACACGGGGGTCAGCAGCATGTAGGGGGGCCAGCGGGATTTAGGGCTGCGCAGAGGGGGCAGCAGAGTTTGGGGGGGGGAGAGAATCAGCAGGTTGTAGGGCTGCAGATCGAAGACAGCATCGGTGGGGGCCAGTGGGATCCAGGGCAGAAAACAGCAGCATGCAGGGCAGCACACGGGACAGTAGAAAGTAGGACGGGGGGGCCAGCAGGACCTAGGACAGCATCTGGGTCAAAGGCAGAGCACAGGAGGGCAGCCTCCAGGGGGGGGCCAGCGGGATCTAGGACAGCGAGCAGTAAAATGTAGGGCAGAGTCCAGGGGGCCAGCAGGTTGTAGGCCAGCGCACAGGGGGAAGTGGAATGTGGGGGGGGTATGGGGGCATTCAGCAGGACCTAGGACAGCATCTGGGGTCAAAGGCAGAGCACAGGAGGGCAGCCTCCGGGGGGGGGGGGGGGCAGGGCAGCGAGATCTAGGACAGCGAGCAGTAAAATGTAGGGCAGCGCACAGGGGAAAGTGGAATGTAGGGCGGGGCGGGGGGGCAGGCGCATTCAGCAGGATCAAAGGCAGAGCTCCAGCAGGTTGTAGAATGTAGGGCAGGGAGCAGCAGTGTGGAGGGCAGAGGCCAGTCGAATGTAAGGCAGCATCCAGGGTGGGGGGGAGATAGAGGATTAGCGGGCTGTAGGAGCCAGGGCAGCGTGTGGTGGGTCAGCATGGTCTAGAGCAGCACACGGGGCAGCAGGATTGAAGGCAGAGCACCGGGGGGCAGTAGAATGTAGGGCAGCGTCGGGGGGGTGGGGGGGGGGGGGTGGGCGTTGGGACTTCAGTAGAATCTAGGGCAGCGTCTAGGGGGGTCAGCGGGATCTAGGGCAGCAGGTCAGAAAGATTGGGGGGGGGGGGT